>KZ067614.1:52499-69305 GCA_002091845.1 Anopheles cracens | reverse complement strand
CGAGAACAAATGGAAACAATCCGACAAGTCCGAATAAACCGAAACTCCGCAATCTTTAACCTGACGGTCACGGCCAGATCGTTTAATGTCCTCCGTGGAAAAGTGGCACGCATCCAATCGCCTAAGGTAAGAAGCCCTATCGGATCCGCTGAGAGGCTTCACGGACGTAAGCTACACCGAGGGTCGAGCATTTCACGGAATTAGGCGTCTGTCATGCCGATGAAGAAATTGATCAAAGGCAGCTAACGATTTGAAAACGACTATCGCTGTTTTACTGTTTTCAAAACTTTTGTGAACATTTTCAACAGTGTTCTTGAAGAGGGAGAGCTGAGTTAATATTGCAGAAAAAAGGCTTTTTTTCAATGTTGAAATTCTACGTTAACATTGATCGATTTATTGATTTGTTGAAGGAAGCGTTGTTTCTACTAATTTTTAAAGATTTACGATAAGCCATTATAGGTATGAGCGACACTGCTGCATGTTTTTCCCATACTAATTTATGTCAATCACGGTAAAATTTATACATGTCCCCTGTTTCTGCTTACACGCTAGCTTTGATGCCATCATTTCATCCAAAGTAATCATTTATCCTATTCAATCGGTACGACCACCGTGCTTTTATCTCCACGGTCAATCGGTGCACTTGTTCTCCCCATTATTTCCGACAGCCAAGACGCCATCAGTCATCTAATGTGCTCCAGATGTGCGGGTGTTCAGTGAGGCGCAATGATCCGCTTACTTCTACCGGGGATAAGCTCGAGCAAAGCGAACGAGCGATAAGTTCAATTAGGTCCGACACTCGGCGGCCAATAAATCTCATTCACCGCTCGCGTTCTAGCCGAGTCAAATCCCTTCTGAATGAGTGAACGATTTATTCAATCACTTATCGAAGATTAAGGCGACAAATGATCTGATCAATTACCCAATACCTGTCGTTAAACCAAAAGTTTTCTTGATTACGTGGCCCTTTTCTGCGGAAAATTCGACTTGTACCGCAGCGCAGCGTGATTCAAGGTTGTCTTGCCGTCCATTTTAGTCAGCCGGATTACATAATACTTCAGTAAATGGAAATAGTTAACCATAAAATCTAAATTGTTCACCATAATATGCAAGATATACACCATGTACTATAATGGTTTGCATATGGTATGAAGATTGTGTATAAAGTTAAGTTTACGTTTTCAAAAGCTTACATCTTGAAAAATATTTTATCATTTCCCCTAATGTATTCTCATATGAACATACACGGATGTCTTTTCAGAACAGACATATTTCACGTTGATGGATTATAGATAATCGCTGTGACCCTCACATAAAGCTGCTTCATCTCTAGTAAACGGTTGGATGCCTTCGATTGGGATAAAAGCTTTAAAAACGCATGACACAAATCTATGGAGGACCATTTGCGATTCAAACGTGCTACTGATTTCACTTGAATTATCCTTCTGGGAATCAATGATGGTACGATCCAAAGATGGTGGGCTGAGTGAGTTTATACATAAAAAGGGCAATGTGTTGGCGTGGAATGGACAGCGCGCAATGGTGCTTTCTGTTGAATGAATCTTATGAGTTATGAAGATGTATTTTACATTCCATTGGGTTGTGCAGCATGCGGTATAAGTTTTATTATATTAGTTGAACAATCAAAGCATGTGTTCAACATACTCATTGTAATACAAAATTTCCATTGTCCTAAGTCTATTCATTCTCTTATTTCGTCCATTTCTCAATGTTAATTAAAAGCAATCATTTATTTAATAAATCCTGTATGATAAACAATCCACGGTTGTAAATCTTATCAATAGCATCCACGGAAGTCTATGGAAAGTGAAATCCCTTCGCCGGCTTGTATGATATAAGGTTCCGCTCAATTAGCCAGAATCACTCAACTGACTCGGCTCATCCAGTACCCGAACCCATACCGCACCGGGAGCAAGGCGAAAGTTACGAGACCCCAGCATGAATTATAAACGTTTTTACACTGATTTATGCAATCGCGATAAGGCAGATAATCAACTCCGCAGCTTTATCGACTTACGGACCACGTCGGTCCTTCTACCTTTTGCAAAACTCACTCACGTACGCATCTTTATGGAATCTGAAAAGGTTAATCTTCGCTAGGTTCTTCTCCTCACCGGCGGAGGTCAGACAGCGAGCAGGGGCTCAGTTTTCAGCGTTGGTTTGTATGAAGACCGAGTGGGAGTACCGGGCTGAACCCGGCTGCACAACCTTCGCAGTACGTGTCGATTTTGTCGTACCAAGTGTGACGCTCGCCTAGACTGCAGCATTTTTCCTTATCCGTTCGTACTTCTTTGGCATAATTCATGTAGCGGGCATGTTTGTGGTGTAGCAAGGAACAGTTCTCGCGTAGCTTCTGGTAGCTCTTCGGCGTTTAGCCAGCGGATGTAATTAAGCAATGCAGTGAAGAGAACGGGAAAATTGTTCCAGCAATAAGTTACGACCCCGAGCAACCGCTATTTGGCTGCAAGGAGACTTGAATTGCGGTACAAAATTATTGAATTTTTAACGAATCTCTATCTGCATGTTTTTGTTGAAATCTTGAAGGGATTTCTAACGCCAAACACACAAACTCGTGATTCCCAAATGAAATAAAGTCCACAAGCACAAGCAATGAAGGTGACCTCTTGTGAAGGGAAATAACTGGCGCTCAGTACCTGCGTTTGTTATTGCTGTAGTGAGGTTGTGGAGTTCGTGTGTTTGCTAATCGTCAAATGCCGTGATTAGGAATTATTTTCAGCTTCATGCTCCGTGGGAGGCTCTACGTTAAAATTGCGTTCGAAAGGTCTCTCGGGTCAAAAGGGTATGACCGGACCGACGGTCTTGCAGAGAGTTACTGTTAATATTTACCGACCATGCTGTGATTAAGCATGTTGAGTTTGAGGTTGAGGTTCGGTTTAAGAGTTTATGTCGTAAAAAATCTGTATTACAAGTATAAGGAGATATAAACAGTATGTGAAGACAATAGTTTCTACATACTAGGACAAGAGTTATGAATCCGTTTGATGCACCTAAGTAGCGTTCATGGTATTACGATCGTGTTATGAGCAAACCAATTAACTAATGTTCACAGCTTCTAACGTGTTTGTATGGCACTTTTCAGTGATCTATTTTATGCAATAAATATATCGTACGATACATAATCTTGTCTAAGTATCGATACGTTGTTTAAGGATTGAACCGCTTGATGTTGTCTTTATCTATTTCATGCAGTGCTGCACCACCTACTGACTGTCTGCTCCGCCAACGAACCGGAGCCAGCAGTATGTTTCGAACAGTCGCTCAATGGATGAGCTTCCATCAACTGTTTACCTTTGTGCTTTGTGTGAGACGAGAAAGCAAATGGCAACAAACTCCAGGTGGATTATCAACTTCGACTCGCTGATAAACGAAGACGTTTCCATGCTGTATGTAAATGTTACCTACCACCCGGTGTTAGCATAACCCGTGAACGTTCGCGCTGGTACGCTCGATACCGGTGATGAGGATTCCGCCTTCGAACGCTGTCGACGATGCTGTTTATTCACGTACCGTGGGTTGGTTTTCGTTATATTGCGAATGCCCGTATTGTTCGAAATAGGTTTCGGAAAAGAGTTGTTGTTTTTTGTGCTGAGTTTTCCGTATTGTAACGCAAAAGAAGAGCGACGGTGGGGCATTACGAGTTGGTTTACATGACCGGTGTGGTTGCAGGGGCGTGTACAGCTGATGCATGCAGACGAGAAAGCGCTTTTAAAGTTTGAATAATTTTACCATTTTCTAACGACATTTGTTGCTGATTTTTTTTTATCTTAAGTGCGTCAACTCACTTTTCGTCTTCGACATACGTTCTTGTAATTCGTCCGTTGGAGAAATTTTCATTTTCAAACGGTAAGAATGATTCTCAAAACTTGTTGAAACTGTATTAGAAAGAGCAATTTTATCGAAAGCGACACATCATTATAATCGGAACACTCCCGCGTGCAAGGCTAAATCACGCCACTGTATGCTGGATGAATTATGCAAATGCGGACATGTTTGCTGGGACTACGTTCGTGTCTAATGATAATAATTATGTCTGTTCCGTTGATGGTGACTAATGATGTTTACCTCTCAGATGGGAAATTATTCCTTAATGATGAACGCGAGGTCCAGTCGGGACGAACTGCTGTCAAGCCACTTCAGGTCATTATTAAGTTCACCTCGGGATCACGATCCAGTCTTTTGAACGTTGAAAGAGAGCTGTCTACATTGGTATTTTGAATCTTTTCAGGTTTTTTGCTATATTTGTATAGTGATTATTGTCTAGTTGCATAGAGTTTGAACAGTGAGGCCCAAAAGAGTTCATTTAAAATATACTTAACTATGTTTGTTCGGTCACACGAAGGTCACCAAATGGCAAATGACGTTTTAGAGTTTGGCAACACCACACAGTATAAAGAAGGTGCAAACGTTGCATGAGTCAGTCGATATCAGCCAACGCTACGAGCAACAGCAACCCAGGACAACCAGAGCAACCCAGAAGGAAGATCAGCCCCTGAGGAAGGACAGCCCCTGAGGAAGGACAGCCCCTGAGGAAGGACAGCCCCTGAGGAAGGACAGCCCCTGAGGAAGGACAGCCCCTGAGGAAGGACAGCCCCTGAGGAAGGACAGCCCCTGAGGAAGGACAGCCCCTGAGGAAGGACAGCCCCTGAGGAAGGACAGCCCCTGAGGAAGGACAGCCCCTGAGGAAGGACAGCCCCTGAGGAAGGACAGCCCCTGAGGAAGGACAGCCCCTGAGGAAGGACAGCCCCTGAGGAAGGACAGCCCCTGAGGAAGGACAGCCCCTGAGGAAGGACAGCCCCTGAGGAAGGACAGCCCCTGAGGAAGGACAGCCCCTGAGGAAGGACAGCCCCTGAGGAAGGACAGCCCCTGAGGAAGGACAGCCCCTGAGGAAGGACAGCCCCTGAGGAAGGACAGCCCCTGAGGAAGGACAGCCCCTGAGGAAGGACAGCCCCTGAGGAAGGACAGCCCCTGAGGAAGGACAGCCCCTGAGGAAGGACAGCCCCTGAGGAAGGACAGCCCCTGAGGAAGGACAGCCCCTGAGGAAGGACAGCCCCTGAGGAAGGACAGCCCCTGAGGAAGGACAGCCCCTGAGGAAGGACAGCCCCTGAGGAAGGACAGCCCCTGAGGAAGGACAGCCCCTGAGGAAGGACAGCCCCTGAGGAAGGACAGCCCCTGAGGAAGGACAGCCCCTGAGGAAGGACAGCCCCTGAGGAAGGACAGCCCCTGAGGAAGGACAGCCCCTGAGGAAGGACAGCCCCTGAGGAAGGACAGCCCCTGAGGAAGGACAGCCCCTGAGGAAGGACAGCCCCTGAGGAAGGACAGCCCCTGAGGAAGGACAGCCCCTGAGGAAGGACAGCCCCTGAGGAAGGACAGCCCCTGAGGAAGGACAGCCCCTGAGGAAGGACAGCCCCTGAGGAAGGACAGCCCCTGAGGAAGGACAGCCCCTGAGGAAGGACAGCCCCTGAGGAAGGACAGCCCCTGAGGAAGGACAGCCCCTGAGGAAGGACAGCCCCTGAGGAAGGACAGCCCCTGAGGAAGGACAGCCCCTGAGGAAGGACAGCCCCTGAGGAAGGACAGCCCCTGAGGAAGGACAGCCCCTGAGGAAGGACAGCCCCTGAGGAAGGACAGCCCCTGAGGAAGGACAGCCCCTGAGGAAGGACAGCCCCTGAGGAAGGACAGCCCCTGAGGAAGGACAGCCCCTGAGGAAGGACAGCCCCTGAGGAAGGACAGCCCCTGAGGAAGGACAGCCCCTGAGGAAGGACAGCCCCTGAGGAAGGACAGCCCCTGAGGAAGGACAGCCCCTGAGGAAGGACAGCCCCTGAGGAAGGACAGCCCCTGAGGAAGGACAGCCCCTGAGGAAGGACAGCCCCTGAGGAAGGACAGCCCCTGAGGAAGGACAGCCCCTGAGGAAGGACAGCCCCTGAGGAAGGACAGCCCCTGAGGAAGGACAGCCCCTGAGGAAGGACAGCCCCTGAGGAAGGACAGCCCCTGAGGAAGGACAGCCCCTGAGGAAGGACAGCCCCTGAGGAAGGACAGCCCCTGAGGAAGGACAGCCCCTGAGGAAGGACAGCCCCTGAGGAAGGACAGCCCCTGAGGAAGGACAGCCCCTGAGGAAGGACAGCCCCTGAGGAAGGACAGCCCCTGAGGAAGGACAGCCCCTGAGGAAGGACAGCCCCTGAGGAAGGACAGCCCCTGAGGAAGGACAGCCCCTGAGGAAGGACAGCCCCTGAGGAAGGACAGCCCCTGAGGAAGGACAGCCCCTGAGGAAGGACAGCCCCTGAGGAAGGACAGCCCCTGAGGAAGGACAGCCCCTGAGGAAGGACAGCCCCTGAGGAAGGACAGCCCCTGAGGAAGGACAGCCCCTGAGGAAGGACAGCCCCTGAGGAAGGACAGCCCCTGAGGAAGGACAGCCCCTGAGGAAGGACAGCCCCTGAGGAAGGACAGCCCCTGAGGAAGGACAGCCCCTGAGGAAGGACAGCCCCTGAGGAAGGACAGCCCCTGAGGAAGGACAGCCCCTGAGGAAGGACAGCCCCTGAGGAAGGACAGCCCCTGAGGAAGGACAGCCCCTGAGGAAGGACAGCCCCTGAGGAAGGACAGCCCCTGAGGAAGGACAGCCCCTGAGGAAGGACAGCCCCTGAGGAAGGACAGCCCCTGAGGAAGGACAGCCCCTGAGGAAGGACAGCCCCTGAGGAAGGACAGCCCCTGAGGAAGGACAGCCCCTGAGGAAGGACAGCCCCTGAGGAAGGACAGCCCCTGAGGAAGGACAGCCCCTGAGGAAGGACAGCCCCTGAGGAAGGACAGCCCCTGAGGAAGGACAGCCCCTGAGGAAGGACAGCCCCTGAGGAAGGACAGCCCCTGAGGAAGGACAGCCCCTGAGGAAGGACAGCCCCTGAGGAAGGACAGCCCCTGAGGAAGGACAGCCCCTGAGGAAGGACAGCCCCTGAGGAAGGACAGCCCCTGAGGAAGGACAGCCCCTGAGGAAGGACAGCCCCTGAGGAAGGACAGCCCCTGAGGAAGGACAGCCCCTGAGGAAGGACAGCCCCTGAGGAAGGACAGCCCCTGAGGAAGGACAGCCCCTGAGGAAGGACAGCCCCTGAGGAAGGACAGCCCCTGAGGAAGGACAGCCCCTGAGGAAGGACAGCCCCTGAGGAAGGACAGCCCCTGAGGAAGGACAGCCCCTGAGGAAGGACAGCCCCTGAGGAAGGACAGCCCCTGAGGAAGGACAGCCCCTGAGGAAGGACAGCCCCTGAGGAAGGACAGCCCCTGAGGAAGGACAGCCCCTGAGGAAGGACAGCCCCTGAGGAAGGACAGCCCCTGAGGAAGGACAGCCCCTGAGGAAGGACAGCCCCTGAGGAAGGACAGCCCCTGAGGAAGGACAGCCCCTGAGGAAGGACAGCCCCTGAGGAAGGACAGCCCCTGAGGAAGGACAGCCCCTGAGGAAGGACAGCCCCTGAGGAAGGACAGCCCCTGAGGAAGGACAGCCCCTGAGGAAGGACAGCCCCTGAGGAAGGACAGCCCCTGAGGAAGGACAGCCCCTGAGGAAGGACAGCCCCTGAGGAAGGACAGCCCCTGAGGAAGGACAGCCCCTGAGGAAGGACAGCCCCTGAGGAAGGACAGCCCCTGAGGAAGGACAGCCCCTGAGGAAGGACAGCCCCTGAGGAAGGACAGCCCCTGAGGAAGGACAGCCCCTGAGGAAGGACAGCCCCTGAGGAAGGACAGCCCCTGAGGAAGGACAGCCCCTGAGGAAGGACAGCCCCTGAGGAAGGACAGCCCCTGAGGAAGGACAGCCCCTGAGGAAGGACAGCCCCTGAGGAAGGACAGCCCCTGAGGAAGGACAGCCCCTGAGGAAGGACAGCCCCTGAGGAAGGACAGCCCCTGAGGAAGGACAGCCCCTGAGGAAGGACAGCCCCTGAGGAAGGACAGCCCCTGAGGAAGGACAGCCCCTGAGGAAGGACAGCCCCTGAGGAAGGACAGCCCCTGAGGAAGGACAGCCCCTGAGGAAGGACAGCCCCTGAGGAAGGACAGCCCCTGAGGAAGGACAGCCCCTGAGGAAGGACAGCCCCTGAGGAAGGACAGCCCCTGAGGAAGGACAGCCCCTGAGGAAGGACAGCCCCTGAGGAAGGACAGCCCCTGAGGAAGGACAGCCCCTGAGGAAGGACAGCCCCTGAGGAAGGACAGCCCCTGAGGAAGGACAGCCCCTGAGGAAGGACAGCCCCTGAGGAAGGACAGCCCCTGAGGAAGGACAGCCCCTGAGGAAGGACAGCCCCTGAGGAAGGACAGCCCCTGAGGAAGGACAGCCCCTGAGGAAGGACAGCCCCTGAGGAAGGACAGCCCCTGAGGAAGGACAGCCCCTGAGGAAGGACAGCCCCTGAGGAAGGACAGCCCCTGAGGAAGGACAGCCCCTGAGGAAGGACAGCCCCTGAGGAAGGACAGCCCCTGAGGAAGGACAGCCCCTGAGGAAGGACAGCCCCTGAGGAAGGACAGCCCCTGAGGAAGGACAGCCCCTGAGGAAGGACAGCCCCTGAGGAAGGACAGCCCCTGAGGAAGGACAGCCCCTGAGGAAGGACAGCCCCTGAGGAAGGACAGCCCCTGAGGAAGGACAGCCCCTGAGGAAGGACAGCCCCTGAGGAAGGACAGCCCCTGAGGAAGGACAGCCCCTGAGGAAGGACAGCCCCTGAGGAAGGACAGCCCCTGAGGAAGGACAGCCCCTGAGGAAGGACAGCCCCTGAGGAAGGACAGCCCCTGAGGAAGGACAGCCCCTGAGGAAGGACAGCCCCTGAGGAAGGACAGCCCCTGAGGAAGGACAGCCCCTGAGGAAGGACAGCCCCTGAGGAAGGACAGCCCCTGAGGAAGGACAGCCCCTGAGGAAGGACAGCCCCTGAGGAAGGACAGCCCCTGAGGAAGGACAGCCCCTGAGGAAGGACAGCCCCTGAGGAAGGACAGCCCCTGAGGAAGGACAGCCCCTGAGGAAGGACAGCCCCTGAGGAAGGACAGCCCCTGAGGAAGGACAGCCCCTGAGGAAGGACAGCCCCTGAGGAAGGACAGCCCCTGAGGAAGGACAGCCCCTGACGAGAACAAATGGAAACAATCCGACAAGTCCGAATAAACCGAAACTCCGCAATCTTTAACCTGACGGTCACGGCCAGATCGTTTAATGTCCACCGTGGAAAAGTGGCACGCATCCAATCGCCTAAGGTAAGAAGCCCTATCGGATCCGCTGAGAGGCTTCACGGACGTAAGCTACACCGAGGGTCGAGCATTTCACGGAATTAGGCGTCTGTCATGCCGATGAAGAAATTGATCAAAGGCAGCTAACGATTTGAAAACGACTATCGCTGTTTTACTGTTTTCAAAACTTTTGTGAACATTTTCAACAGTGTTCTTGAAGAGGGAGAGCTGAGTTAATATTGCAGAAAAAAGGCTTTTTTTCAATGTTGAAATTCTACGTTAACATTGATCGATTTATTGATTTGTTGAAGGAAGCGTTGTTTCTACTAATTTTTAAAGATTTACGATAAGCCATTATAGGTATGAGCGACACTGCTGCATGTTTTTCCCATACTAATTTATGTCAATCACGGTAAAATTTATACATGTCCCCTGTTTCTGCTTACACGCTAGCTTTGATGCCATCATTTCATCCAAAGTAATCATTTATCCTATTCAATCGGTACGACCACCGTGCTTTTATCTCCACGGTCAATCGGTGCACTTGTTCTCCCCATTATTTCCGACAGCCAAGACGCCATCAGTCATCTAATGTGCTCCAGATGTGCGGGTGTTCAGTGAGGCGCAATGATCCGCTTACTTCTACCGGGGATAAGCTCGAGCAAAGCGAACGAGCGATAAGTTCAATTAGGTCCGACACTCGGCGGCCAATAAATCTCATTCACCGCTCGCGTTCTAGCCGAGTCAAATCCCTTCTGAATGAGTGAACGATTTATTCAATCACTTATCGAAGATTAAGGCGACAAATGATCTGATCAATTACCCAATACCTGTCGTTAAACCAAAAGTTTTCTTGATTACGTGGCTCTTTTTTGCGGAAAATTCGACTTGTACCGCAACGCAGCGTGATTCAAGGTTGTCTTGCCGTCCATTTTGGTTGGCTGGATTACATAATACTTTAGTAAAAGGAAATGGTTAACCATGAAAACTAAATTGTTCACCATAATATGCAAGATATACACCATGTACTATAATGGTTTGCATATGGTATGAAGATTGTGTATAAAGTTAAGTTTACGTTTTCAAAAGCTTACATCTTGAAAAATATTTTATCATTTCCCCTAATGCTATCTCATATGAACATACACGGACATATTTTCAGAACAGATATATTTCACGTTGATGGATTATCATAATCGCTGCGACCCTCGCATAAAGCTGCTTCATCTCTAGTAAACGGTTGGATGCCTTCGATTGGGATAAAAGCTTTAAAAACGCATGACACAAATCTATGGAGGGCCATTTGCGATTCAAACGTGCCACTGATTTCACTTGAATTATCCTTCTGGGAATCAATGATGGTACGATCCAAAGATGGTGGGCTGAGTGAGTTTATACATAAAAAGGGCAATGTGTTGGCGTGGAATGGACAGCGCACAATGGTGCTTTCTGTAATACAAAATTTCCATGGTCTTAAGTCTATTCACTCTCTAATTTCGTCTATTTCTCAATGTTAATTAAAAGCAATCATTTATTTAATAAATCCTGTATGATAAACAATCCACGGTTGTAAATCTTATCAATAGCATCCACGGAAGTCTATGGAAAGTGAAATCCCTTCGCCGGCTTGTATGATATAAGGTTCCGCTCAATTAGCCAGAATCACTCAACTGACTCGGCTCATCCAGTACCCGAACCCATACCGCACCGGGAGCAAGGCGAAAGTTACGAGACCCCAGCATGAATTATAAACGTTTTTACACTGATTTATGCAATCGCGATAAGGCAGATAATCAACTCCGCAGCTTTATCGACTTACGGACCACGTCGGTCCTTCTACCTTTTGCAAAACTCACTCACGTACGCATCTTTATGGAATCTGAAAAGGTTAATCTTCGCTAGGTTCTTCTCCTCACCGGCGGAGGTCAGACAGCGAGCAGGGGCTCAGTTTTCAGCGTTGGTTTGTATGAAGACCGAGTGGGAGTACCGGGCTGAACCCGGCTGCACAACCTTCGCAGTACGTGTCGATTTTGTCGTACCAAGTGTGACGCTCGCCTAGACTGCAGCATTTTTCCTTATCCGTTCGTACTTCTTTGGCATAATTCATGTAGCGGGCATGTTTGTGGTGTAGCAAGGAACAGTTCTCGCGTAGCTTCTGGTAGCTCTTCGGCGTTTAGCCAGCGGATGTAATTAAGCAATGCAGTGAAGAGAACGGGAAAATTGTTCCAGCAATAAGTTACGACCCCGAGCAACCGCTATTTGGCTGCAAGGAGACTTGAATTGCGGTACAAAATTATTGAATTTTTAACGAATCTCTATCTGCATGTTTTTGTTGAAATCTTGAAGGGATTTCTAACGCCAAACACACAAACTCGTGATTCCCAAATGAAATAAAGTCCACAAGCACAAGCAATGAAGGTGACCTCTTGTGAAGGGAAATAACTGGCGCTCAGTACCTGCGTTTGTTATTGCTGTAGTGAGGTTGTGGAGTTCGTGTGTTTGCTAATCGTCAAATGCCGTGATTAGGAATTATTTTCAGCTTCATGCTCCGTGGGAGGCTCTACGTTAAAATTGCGTTCCAAAGGTCTCTCGGGTCAAACGGGTATGACCGGACCGACGGTCTTGCAGAGAGTTACTGTTTAACCTGACGGTCACGGCCAGATCGTTTAATGTCCTCCGTGGAAAAGTGGCACGCATCCAATCGCCTAAGGTAAGAAGCCCTATCGGATCCGCTGAGAGGCTTCACGGACGTAAGCTACACCGAGGGTCGAGCATTTCACGGAATTAGGCGTCTGTCATGCCGATGAAGAAATTGATCAAAGGCAGCTAACGATTTGAAAACGACTATCGCTGTTTTACTGTTTTCAAAACTTTTGTGAACATTTTCAACAGTGTTCTTGAAGAGGGAGAGCTGAGTTAATATTGCAGAAAAAAGGCTTTTTTTTCGTTGTTGAAATTCTACGTTAACATTGATCGATTTATTGATTTGTTGAAGGAAGCGTTGTTTCTACTAATTTTTAAAGATTTACGATAAGCCATTATAGGTATGAGCGACACTGCTGCATGTTTTTCCCATACTAATTTATGTCAATCACGGTAAAATTTATACATGTCCCCTGTTTCTGCTTACACGCTAGCTTTGATGCCATCATTTCATCCAAAGTAATCATTTATCCTATTCAATCGGTACGACCACCGTGCTTTTATCTCCACGGTCAATCGGTGCACTTGTTCTCCCCATTATTTCCGACAGCCAAGACGCCATCAGTCATCTAATGTGCTCCAGATGTGCGGGTGTTCAGTGAGGCGCAATGATCCGCTTACTTCTACCGGGGATAAGCTCGAGCAAAGCGAACGAGCGATAAGTTCAATTAGGTCCGACACTCGGCGGCCAATAAATCTCATTCACCGCTCGCGTTCTAGCCGAGTCAAATCCCTTCTGAATGAGTGAACGATTTATTCAATCACTTATCGAAGATTAAGGCGACAAATGATCTGATCAATTACCCAATACCTGTCGTTAAACCAAAAGTTTTCTTGATTACGTGGCCCTTTTCTGCGGAAAATTCGACTTGTACCGCAGCGCAGCGTGATTCAAGGTTGTCTTGCCGTCCATTTTAGTCAGCCGGATTACATAATACTTCAGTAAATGGAAATAGTTAACCATAAAATCTAAATTGTTCACCATAATATGCAAGATATACACCATGTACTATAATGGTTTGCATATGGTATGAAGATTGTGTATAAAGTTAAGTTTACGTTTTCAAAAGCTTACATCTTGAAAAATATTTTATCATTTCCCCTAATGCTATCTCATATGAACATACACGGACATATTTTCAGAACAGATATATTTCACGTTGATGGATTATCATAATCGCTGCGACCCTCGCATAAAGCTGCTTCATCTCTAGTAAACGGTTGGATGCCTTCGATTGGGATAAAAGCTTTAAAAACGCATGACACAAATCTATGGAGGACCATTTGCGATTCAAACGTGCTACTGATTTCACTTGAATTATCCTTCTGGGAATCAATGATGGTACGATCAAAAGATGGTGGGCAGGGTGAGCTTATACATAAAAAGGGCAATGTGTTGGCGTGGAATGGACAGCGCGCAATGGTGCTTTCTGTTGAATGAATCTTATGAGTTATGAAGATGTATTTTACATTCCATTGGGTTGTGCAGCATGCGGTATAAGTTTTATTATATTAGTTGAACAATCAAAGCATGTGTTCAACATACTCATTGTAATACAAAATTTCCATTGTCCTAAGTCTATTCATTCTCTTATTTCGTCCATTTCTCAATGTTAATTAAAAGCAATCATTTATTTAATAAATCCTGTATGATAAACAATCCACGGTTGTAAATCTTATCAATAGCATCCACGGAAGTCTATGGAAAGTGAAATCCCTTCGCCGGCTTGTATGATATAAGGTTCCGCTCAATTAGCCAGAATCACTCAACTGACTCGGCTCATCCAGTACCCGAACCCATACCGCACCGGGAGCAAGGCGAAAGTTACGAGACCCCAGCATGAATTATAAACGTTTTTACACTGATTTATGCAATCGCGATAAGGCAGATAATCAACTCCGCAGCTTTATCGACTTACGGACCACGTCGGTCCTTCTACCTTTTGCAAAACTCACTCACGTACGCATCTTTATGGAATCTGAAAAGGTTAATCTTCGCTAGGTTCTTCTCCTCACCGGCGGAGGTCAGACAGCGAGCAGGGGCTCAGTTTTCAGCGTTGGTTTGTATGAAGACCGAGTGGGAGTACCGGGCTGAACCCGGCTGCACAACCTTCGCAGTACGTGTCGATTTTGTCGTACCAAGTGTGACGCTCGCCTAGACTGCAGCATTTTTCCTTATCCGTTCGTACTTCTTTGGCATAATTCATGTAGCGGGCATGTTTGTGGTGTAGCAAGGAACAGTTCTCGCGTAGCTTCTGGTAGCTCTTCGGCGTTTAGCCAGCGGATGTAATTAAGCAATGCAGTGAAGAGAACGGGAAAATTGTTCCAGCAATAAGTTACGACCCCGAGCAACCGCTATTTGGCTGCAAGGAGACTTGAATTGCGGTACAAAATTATTGAATTTTTAACGAATCTCTATCTGCATGTTTTTGTTGAAATCTTGAAGGGATTTCTAACGCCAAACACACAAACTCGTGATTCCCAAATGAAATAAAGTCCACAAGCACAAGCAATGAAGGTGACCTCTTGTGAAGGGAAATAACTGGCGCTCAGTACCTGCGTTTGTTATTGCTGTAGTGAGGTTGTGGAGTTCGTGTGTTTGCTAATCGTCAAATGCCGTGATTAGGAATTATTTTCAGCTTCATGCTCCGTGGGAGGCTCTACGTTAAAATTGCGTTCCAAAGGTCTCTCGGGTCAAACGGGTATGACCGGACCGACGGTCTTGCAGAGAGTTACTGTTAATATTTACCGACCATGCTGTGATTAAGCATGTTGAGTTTGAGGTTCGGTTTAAGGGTTTATGTCGTAAAAAATCTGTATTACAAGTATAAGGAGATATAAACAGTATGTGAAGACTACATACTACAGTTTCTACATACTAGGACTAGAGTTATGAATCCGTTTGATGCACATAAGTAGCGTCCATGGTATTACGATCGTGTTATGAACAAACCAATTAACTAATGTTCACAGCTTCTAACGTGTTTGTATGGCACTTTTCAGTGATCTATTTTATGCAATAAATATATCGTACGATACATAATCTTGTCTAAGTATCGATACGTTGTTTAAGGATTGAACCGCTTGATGTTGTCTTTATCTATTTCATGCAGTGCTGCACCACCTACTGACTGTCTGCTCCGCCAACGAACCGGAGCCAGCAGTATGTTTCGAACAGTCGCTCAATGGATGAGCTTCCATCAACTGTTTACCTTTGTGCTTTGTGTGAGACGAGAAAGCAAATGGCAACAAACTCCAGGTGGATTATCAACTTCGACTCGCTGATAAACGAAGACGTTTCCATGCTGTATGTAAATGTTACCTACCACCCGGTGTTAGCATAACCCGTGAACGTTCGCGCTGGTACGCTCGATACCGGTGATGAGGATTCCGCCTTCGAACGCTGTCGACGATGCTGTTTATTCACGTACCGTGGGTGGTTGGTTGGTTTTCGTTGTATTGCGAATGCCCGTATTGTTCGAAATAGGTTTCGGAAAAGAGTTGTTGTTTTTTGTGCTGAGTTTTCCGTACGCAAAAGAAGAGCGACGGTGGGGCATTACGAGTTGGTTTACATGACCGGTGTGGTTGCAGGGGCGTGTACAGCTGATGCATGCAGACGAGAAAGCGCTTTTAAAGTTTGAATAATTTTACCATTTTCTAACGACATTTGTTGCTGATTTTTTTTTATCTTAAGTGCGTCAACTCACTTTTCGTCTTCGACATACGTTCTTGTAATTCGTCCGTTGGAGAAATTTTCATTTTCAAACGGTAAGAATGATTCTCAAAACTTGTTGAAACTGTATTAGAAAGAGCAATTTTATCGAAAGCGACACATCATTATAATCGGAACACTCCCGCGTGCAAGGCTAAATCACGCCACTGTATGCTGGATGAATTATGCAAATGCGGACATGTTTGCTGGGACTACGTTCGTGTCTAATGATAATAATTATGTCTGTTCCGTTGATGGTGACTAATGATGTTTACCTCTCAGATGGGAAATTATTCCTTAATGATGAACGCGAGGTCCAGTCGGGACGAACTGCTGTCAAGCCACTTCAGGTCATTATTAAGTTCACTTCGGGATCACGATCCAGTCTTTTGAACGTTGAAAGAGAGCTGTCTACATTGGTATTTTGAAACTTTTCAGGTTTTTTTTGCTATATTTATATAGTGATTATTGTCTAGTTGCATAGAGTTTGAACAGTGAGGCCCAAAAGAGTTCATTTAAAATATACTTAACTATGTTTGTTCGGTCACACGAAGGTCACCAAATGGCAAATGACGTTTTAGAGTTTGGCAACACCACACAGTATAAAGAAGGTGCAAACGTTGCATGAGTCAGTCGATATCAGCCAACGCTACGAGCAACAGCAACCCAGGACAACCAGAGCAACCCAGAAGGAAGATCAGCCCCTGAGGAAGGACAGCCCCTGAGGAAGGACAGCCCCTGAGGAAGGACAGCCCCTGCAGAAGGACAACCCCGAGCTGGAGACAAAACAAGAGTTCTTTTCAGAACTAAACCTGTCCGAACTGTCATATGAATACTCTCACTGCATCGGAAGGTAGCGGACGGCTACCTAAGCGGACGGCTCCCCCTTTTTGAGGTAGCATAGGGCTACCAGAGCGGACGGCTCAAACCTTCGTCGATAGCGGACGGCTATCGGGACAGCAACACACGACGCAGCAGGTAACGGACGGTTACCGAAAGACGCAGCAAGGTGGAAGCACGAATGCATGTGCAGACGGCGCAGCAAATAACAAACAGTGAACCACGTGTGCGGCGGTAACGTGTGTCAGTGTCGTGTGCGGCTGTGACGCGTGTCTGTGTGCGTGTGCACGAAACGCAGGATCAGAATAAACCCTAAAAAACAACACAACGTAGGTGTCATCACG
>KZ067614.1:31647-52376 GCA_002091845.1 Anopheles cracens | reverse complement strand
GAACCACGTGTGCGGCGGTAACGTGTGTCAGTGTCGTGTGCGGCTGTGACGCGTGTCTGTGTGCGTGTGCACGAAACGCAGGATCAGAATAAACCCTAAAAAACAACACAACGTAGGTGTCATCACGGAACAATGTTTTTGTGGAGCAGCGATTTGGCATTATATGTTGAAAGTAGATGCCAATCAATCAGACGAACTTTTGATAACTAAAGAAACCAGAACATTGTAATAAAATGGTTAATCAGACAAACCAATCGTGATGTGCATAAGGCATTTCTTCTGAAGACATCCAATTGGTGAATTGCCAAGCATGATGCTTAATTGCATTCAGGAACAAAAACCATAAAAAAGTTATGAAAACTCCTCATGCTTTACCCAGCCGCTATTATTTCAAACAGTATGCAACACCTCTTCCCCCCACGGGGATCCTGTTTAACTCAATTTCCTTCGCACTGTTCTCCGGTACCGACCGTTCGCGAAAACTCCGTACTGAATCGATATCGTAACGAATCCAATTTTATTTCAATATTCCGAAACCCCTTCCTTCCCGACCGTTGCCGGCCCAAAACGATGCCGCCCAGCTGTCAGAGAGGCGCGTTGGATGATGTCTATCACTTTCCCTAAATCTATTCCCAAGCAAAACCCCATACCCACCGACCCGAACCGAATCCCGACCCGGCCCGCGGGAATGGATCACTTTACTCGATTACCCTTCCCGACCGTTGCCGGCCCAAAACGATGCCGCCCAGCTGTCAGAGAGGCGCGTTGGATGATGTCTATCACTTTCCCTAAATCTATTCCCAAGCAAAACCCCATACCCACCGACCCGAACCGAATCCCGACCCGGCCCGCGGGAATGGATCACTTTACTCGATTACCCACGTTTTGCTTTCGTGCACTCGCCGTCGCCGTCGCGCTCCCTGCGCCCGACCGCAATGATCAACACCCGTCGGAATCGATAAACAGTATAAATGATACCATCAAAAATGATTATATACAGCTTATGATATTTACATTCCCTTTCACCTTTTTGCCCACACATGTGCTGCGATTCGCCGGCGAGAGACGCTAGTTTTCTTGGAAGCGCCCGACGTCAAGTGATTCGCGTGGGAAATGTTTAACCTGATAAAACCTGATGTCGGCGGCGGTTGGGAGTTTGCTTGTTTTACTGCCTTTTGCCACGGCTGCAGGCTCCCGGGGGCCGGTCGGATGGTGTTCCGCTGCTTGGTGAAGATTCCTTCGCGCGGTGCTTCTGCGTGCTGCGCTGTGAGGATATTGTGTGATCGGGTGGAAATCGACAAGTTAAACACGAGAGTAGTGTAACCTTGGGAATAGTAATGAACGGGATTGAGTTAGTGTTGGTGTTGGCCTCAATCGATTGAGGCACGGCTCTCACACAAATCATGATTTTGACGTTGAACGATCACCCTAATTTAGGGTTACTGCCAGTGGCGAACACTTCGCGTGCATAATGAATGCATTACTCAACTTGTGTGAAATATTCTGACTGAGTTTCGTTCGCGGCGACCGCCATTTGGGTGCATTTGAGTGAGAGAGGATCATAATGGTTCAACATAAAAAAGGTTAAAATATGCGAACGGGACAAACATTTGAAGAAGACTGCGCTAGAGCTAGGAGAAGTATGGCAAGATTCCGATGAAAAATCTCCAAATTAAAAATGTGCTCTATTGTGCATGTGCCACTCGAGTCCCGCTGGAAATATCGAGTAATGGTGAGAGTTAAATCGATTTGTGACATTTGGAGGCGCCCCTAGAAAGGGACAATATTTTTGCCTAATTAAATCAAATGCACAAATGCGCGCTTCATCACATTTCACCCGGTTCGCGCGGGCGGGCGCTCAGGCATTCTTTATCATAATGGATCTATTAGACATTATCCAATTATATAATTACCCCGTCGTTCGGCCACCGACGCCACGGCGCGCACGGTGTTTCGTAATGAATACTCTCGAACTGACCAATGTGCATTTGTCCCCGGTCAACCCTCCGACACAAATCCGTGCACGCATAGTTGGAGTGCTTGCCCCCGCCTTGATCGGCGACGTCTCTCGCTGGGCCGGATCCGCCGAGCTGTTCTCATCATTATTTAATTTGCCCTTGCACCTTCCATACCGCTGGCTGCCTTCTCTTCCCGACCCAACTAATGCATTGCGAATGGGGCTGGATAATTGTGTGAAACGGCAAGGAACGTTTTTCTCCTATCAGCTGCTCCAACTTGAAGCACGAGTTTTGAGAGCGTTAGAGTTAGAGAGAGAGAGAGAGAAAGTTGCAAGGAGCAAGGATTGAAATGCCAATAATTAGCAGGCACAAAAAATGGCTTTATAATGAAAATTTAATGTTCGCAAAAATGGAATTAGGAAATGCTTAAGGCGGAATGTTTCGTGCACAGACCGGCACGGTGTTGGGTAGCCGGATATTGACGATGCATCTTAATCAACCTTCTTCTTCGGGCTAATGCCTGCGGGTCAGAGCATGAGAATGCACGAAACACTGCAGGTACCATAATTTCATTAAGAGACCTCTTTTTTCATGCCAAGTGTGATTCATCCTGCCTGCCAACTTAACACACACCAAGCAGTGAACAAATTGAGCAAAATGCCTTTTTATTCTTCCGATTGCCTGGGCCGATTTAGAGAGAGAGAGAGAGAGAGAAAGTTGCAAGGAGCAAGGATTGAAATGCCAATAATTAGCAGGCACAAAAAATGGCTTTATAATGAAAATTTAATGTTCGCAAAAATGGAATTAGGAAATGCTTAAGGCGGAATGTTTCGTGCACAGACCGGCACGGTGTTGGGTAGCCGGATATTGACGATGCATCTTAATCAACCTTCTTCTTCGGGCTAATGCCTGCGGGTCAGAGCATGAGAATGCACGAAACACTGCAGGTACCATAATTTCATTAAGAGACCTCTTTTTTCATGCCAAGTGTGATTCATCCTGCCTGCCAACTTAACACACACCAAGCAGTGAACAAATTGAGCAAAATGCCTTTTCATTCTTCCGATTGCCTGGGCCGACGCTATTCCAACGCTCGGCCCGAGTGGTGCGGGAAATTCCGTCGTTTTGATTGATTGTGATTTTGACGCGCACTCATTATTTTGCTCCGCGCCCACCCCATCGCGGGGGTGGTGGTGTACGAATGCAAAAGTACTACGATGATTAACATGATAATGATGGAACGGAACGGTGGAGAACATTCAATCCAATCATGTTCCACACGCAGCTCCCACTCGGCGACGACTAAATCTGATCGTAACCGTGCCGGTGGTAGTGTGTGGGCGCCTAGTGGCGGTGGACTGATGATGGACGAGGGAAAATAGCTGTTGCTTAGCATATGTGACACGTCAATTCATGGAATCGTGTGAGCGAACCATTAATCATGCCATTCCACAGCCGGCCTGGTATGTCGATGTGGGGAAGATAGATCCGTGCCGGTGCCTTCGGTGAGGCTGACTGTCACTTTCGCAATAATGAAATCCATCAGGTGATGCTGAAAATGAACCGAAACATCGGTGGATTTCGTTCTGGTTTGAGATCCTGCGTGATGAAATCCTCGCGCGATGACTTGACATGCTCGCTGGTCTTATAATGTGTGCAGCAGATCAGCTTGGTGCTATCTGCAGCTTGGGCATTGTGTATTTTTACATTGTTAAATTATATTGAAAGAATTCTCCTGCAATGCCTCTTTTTTAGCCAAACCTGAGAGATGGTCAGCATATGTGTTACCAGCGATATTAAAAACATCTTCCTTACCACCGTTACCAGCCGAACCGCAACAATGTACCAGATTATTTAATTAAATCTCATTTTCCCCGTGCCTTTATCTATCCGGGGCTAATTGCAAGCATGGGCCGCTTTCGAGCAGCCTGAGTTATGATCCACGCTTACCTGTTTCGCTGCAGGAACGCAATATTCATAACGGTAGAGCTGCATGAGTTATATGCAAGCCTTCTTCGCATCTTAAGGGCCGGGTGTTTGCCCTTTACCAGGGGGAAATTAAACACCCAAGATGTTACCGCACCGTATGCATCCCGAAAAAAGGAATCTGCTGCTGTGAAAACGCAAGCATTTGGGTACGGTTAGAGGTTGGTAATCTTCACCGGTTTGGGGTTTCGTTTGGAAACCAAGCTGTTTTGGTGTGGCTTGGGGCTTTGACAGATGGCACCGTGTGTACAAAGTATAGTTATCTTGAACGCGACGAGTGTATAATTGAAAAATAGTTTGGCCAGTTGCCATCGCATGAATGGAAGAGTATGAATAATTTACTTCGATGAAAGTTGTGTGGGATATAATAATGCAATATATCAAATGATGCAAATGACGATATCCTCACAAATTGTACGTACTTTTGCTAAATGCTCAAAAGATCTCAAAGCTATCGTCAAAACCACGAGAGGCACAAACATATATTGCAACGTGTGGATCTGTGGAAACATCAAGATAAGCCGTAGCAAACTGAAAACTTGACATTAACATTGACAGGCAATCTCAGACTATTTTTGAAACAGTTTCAATCACGGCTTCTATAAAGTTGATGCTGGTGTTGGCAGTCAGACATGACATGGGGAAAGAATGCATTTCAATTTCAGTAATTCCAACTAGTGGACTATACATCCATATGATCCATAAGGTAGTCGATTGAGATTATGCTTTGTTTTCAACTTCATGTTTGTTCAAGTTTGATATTAATATTATTAACTAAATGTATTCGTGAGCTGCTTCCTCAGTGGAACGTTTTTTTTTCTCTATCATGTGTTTGGAATAACGCAAATATCTCAAAAAATACTTGTTTGCACCGAGTGTGACTGTGAGTTGAGATGTCTGCTCATCGCACTCCTTGGAGTTCTCACGCTTAGCTCACATTTCCAGCATAGGACGAGGAGAACGTTCCCCAGCTTCGTGCTCCCATGAATGGCCCGTTCGGAAACCGATCGAACCCGAACGGTTTCGTGAGTGTCTCTCTGTGTACGGGGTTGGCACAACCGTTCGAATCATTCATATTTCATTTGCCAGTTTTGGTTCACCACCACAAAAGGAAGGAGTCGCATTTTTCTGTAAAACATTCGCACGCCACGCAGAATGCTCCGTGGAACACTTTTGTATTTGTTTGCTATTTCTCCAACCATACGGCAAACCTCGAATTACTTGGAGCAGGTTCTGTGTGTGACAAATGACTCTGCAGAGATGTCATTGTACCAACCGGCTACCAGCGCTGTAGTGACGAATTCGTCGGTGTGCTGGTACGCTCTGGACTACGGTACCAGAAAGTTGTGTACTGTGGATTAATGATGTTTGCACCTGGCCTGTGGGATGCCGTGAAATGTGGAGATTGTTTTGTGAAAACACAATTGAAGGGCGAATGTACAGCCCGCGTTTCTCGCCAATTGGTGTCTTTGTGTTCGTAGCGTGTACTGAAGTGTTTGTGCACGATTAGACTGGGATATGGAATAAATATCGAAATTTTATCCTCATTAGTTTAGTAGATGAGTTTAATTTGGAAACGTGATACGATGAGGTATGAAACTTTACTGGATATGAATTATTCAGTTTATAGTAAAAAACAATGTGATGTGTACCGCCAACACCGCAACAGTTGATAATTTTGTAAATATAAATTTATCAACATCAGGGTTGCCGAAAGTTATTAAACTGGTGCCAAAGTGATTTGTTAACAATCTCACTTATAATTTTAGTTCATTTATTTCGTTTGAAAACCATAAGAATCGAGTTTTAAAAATGTAAAAGTTAATGTTTCACCGTGGAATAGCGTTAATAAACGTGAAAAGAAGTTTTTTCTTTATGACATGATCATAATTAATACTCAAATATACACCATCGTTACAGTACACCTTCCTTTAACTGCAACTTTCTTCGTTTTCACGATGGTGGAAATTTCCCATATTGCAGTGGCTAGTATTAAATTTTCGTCGTAGGAGAAACGTTCATTTTTCTATACGTCTGGCAATTGCATAAATCAGACAGCGATCGAAGGAGGCGTCTAGTTTCTGACTAATATAGGATGCATCTACCAGGCAGGATGTGCGATGCAAGTATTTAATATCCCATAATCTATCTCATGAAATGTTATGAAGTATAATGCATTAATGTGAACTTGTTTTCGACCATTTATGCCCTACCTGGTAAAAATATCACACAGAGAATGGTAAAAAGTAAACGAGTTATGACTGTTTTGAAAGGCCGATATCGACTACTTTTGTTCATATCACGAACATTCAGGAAAGGTGTGTCTTTTAGCTTTAGCCATGAAACATAATGTCGAACATTCGAGATAAATTTAATTATTCTAAAACTTGTAATTCACCTTCAACCAAATGAACTATCGCCAAATACGATAATGAACCAGTATGCTGTAATTCTCCCGCACCTCAACGACCAATCAACCCTGTTGCCAAATTTTGGGCAAAGATGTTTCTAACGGGGAATGAAAGTCTTGAACTTAAGGAAAGCACATACACAACTAACCAAAAGTGGTGTGTCGGAAACTCTCGCTATCATCTCAACTTTCTTCCCATGCAATCACTTAGCAACATGGTGAATTGTTTATGGCTCGTTAGGTGTTTAATTGCTTCCTATTTACTTTGACCTAGTTTTACAGTTTGATGGGGTATGAATGGGCAAATTTCGTTGTTACTTGAATAAGCAAGCTGATTTTCATACTTTTTGGCGTGATTTGCTGTTGGAATATTGAACTTTAGTTAAGGATGAATTACATTGATATACATTTTCATTTAAATAAAAAATCAAATAAGATTGGTAAGCTTTGAAGTTGAAGAGGTTGAAAGTAGTTGGTGATAGAAATGTATATGAATGAATTCACATAAAATGTAGTAGTCCACGATTTTAACAACATGTGCAATGTTTGAAATGTAAAAGAGTGTTTGATTTATTTATAAACAAATTGATTTTATAACAGGAAATTTTGTTTTTTTAATGTAAATCTTAAATATATTTAGAATGATGAGCAAGCCAAACTATTATAACAAAAGTTTCACATATCTTTTCAATTCAATCAACTCCTCAAGCGACACATCCACATGCTTGTGCTCGTCTGAAAACGTCTGCAGGAAAAATCATTCCATTCCGATCCAAGTTTGACAGGGCCACGAGCGACGTCTCAAAAACTAAATCTTGTTGCCCAGTGAAACTTATTTGCTTTCACTCTTATTTCACATGGCAGCAGGACCACTTCCTTAGCACAGAAGTCGATCACGGTGCAAAATGATGCGCTCGCATCGTGCAACTACCGGGCGCAGCAGACGAAAAAGAAACCTAAAAAATTCAACTGCATAAGATTTTTCCCTCTAGACAATCATATTTTCCCACCAGCACTCGCCAAACAAACAAAGAGCTGCGTTCGGCAGACGCAACGAAACGAACGAAAGCCAGACCAGTAATGGTCGTTTATTTACAATGCAGACTAAACACTTGAACATGAAACTATAGCCAGTCCCTCTCTGCTAAGCCGCGGGTTTGCTACTAACGTTTCGAGCGAGAAGATGAAGGAATATGCATAATTTGAATTTTGATTTCCACCTTCCCAGGATGGGTGCTCGTGGTTGCATAATTGATGCTGACCACTGGAATCAGATGCAGACTCAAGCGCTTGTTTTGTGGCGTGCAGAGTAAGCAACTTTTTCTGCATCATTTGTTATGCTAATAAGTTAGCTAAGTGCTTGAAAAGTTGGCGAACGATTAAAACAACGAAGCGCTAGGCTTCCAGCTGGCCACTAACCACTGGCGCAACTACATAAGATATGCCGGTCTTTCATCTTCCCTTGGAGTGTGCTACCGCTGTAACGCTGCATTTTCCGTGGCGGATTTCTTTGATGTTAGTTTAGGTGAAAGTGTTATGTTGTTGTGGTCAATGGCTTGGTATGAATATATAGCTGATGGATTTGAACGCATGTTGGGTGATTGCGATTGAGCTTATGACACATTCATCCATAGATCTTGAATGAAGTCTGTTTCAAATTAAACTGTCGAAATGTTCTTATCTATCACTCTTTACGAAACATATTTCCAGATACATAGTTGTAACCCGTTGGAGCGGGCACACTGTAATTTTCATGTGATTAGCACAAAAAAAAGGAACGCATAAAGAAGAACAGGCGAAACGCTGTGATCAAATTTTCCTGTCAGTTTGTCCTCATTCGAGGTTGGTTCAGCACTGCCAAGCAACCACCGAATGAACTACAGCGGGAGCAGGACATACTTTTCAATTATGGCAACACTGCTTCCGCATCTCTCTGGCAGCATGCAACTCGGCAGACAGAGAAAGTTCATAAATCATTGGGATTACAAAGCAAACAAACAACATTTACCTTCGGAACGATGGCCGGTCGAGTATGACGTTGGGTGGTGTCATGGAAATGTTGTTCTACGAAATGAAGCTACGAAAGGAACATCTGTTTGCGGAAAGATACCAATTAATTTCCAACCACGTAGCAATTATTTCCTTACACTATGTTGAGCATAAAGGGATAGTCTTACAGACGGACGCTCAAGAGCTTAAAACATTTGGTCCGCAATGGGAACGGCATGTTATGATATTTCGGGCGTGCTTTGTAGGAGCCTGAAAATGACTTGACATAATCTGAAGATATTAACAATCATGTCACACGTTAATGTGTTAAAGCATATGTCTGTGTGTTTACTATAAAAGTGTGCAAAATCGTATAAATCGTATAAATGTCTAATCGTATAAATGTTTGCCATAAATAATTATGACGAAACAATGAAAACCAGTAGCGTTATAAGGACCTGACGTTATTGTTGAATTGTTGAAAACTGTTGAGAAAATTGTTGTAATGTGACAGGCAGGAGCCTCGAATCATTACTCTGGAAAAGCACACAAGCAAATAGAGAGAATGCTACACTACACCATTGCCGGGGGTTTGGAACCTTCGCCTCTTCATCGCCATTACAAAGGACAACCTACGGGGCTTCATTCGCTCCATCGTGCACCATACACACGGACCACACAGCATCGACTCGTGCACTCGTCGGATCAACAAGCGCTCATCTAAAAAGGATGCAGTCCGCATGCAAACGGCAAATTTATGGCCCACCAGATAGCAAAAAGTTTTATCGTCGGAGTGCAATAAATTTAAATTTTACACTTTTATTATCATGCGACGAGGTTTGCTTCTTCACCTTGGCCATTACCGGGTCGGGTTGTTGTTGCTGTTCGCGTATGTGGATGCGATATTTGTCGCTTCCTGTTGCGGTCCCACCAACAAAACAGTGTGCCGTTGCCGTGCGGAAACAGAAATGCTATCCAAACGAGTTAACGATACAAGCACTATCGGCACGCAGATGAACAATGGTTTTCGCTTCGTGTCACCATTGCCCGGGCGCAACTTTCAACTCGCTACACCATGGAGCTCGGAGTATAACAAATACATCAGCGCGCTAGATATCACAGCTTTTTTTTCTTCAGGCGGATTGGAAAACATCAGAGTATCTGGGGACGGACGAGCTAGATGGAAAAAACGTCTATAGAGGGAGAGAGAGAGAGAAAGCCGTACCGAACATCAATGGCAAGTGAGCAGTCTTTTGCTTCTTTCTTCCCATACGCGCTACCGGTATAGCCTTGGCTCAACTTTCCTTTCGAAACGGCAAAGTGGAAAGTTCCGCAGGCGATGATGCTCGTCCGAACGGGGACACTGTTGAGCATGTGCGTCTTTATTATGGCGCATATGTGTGAAAAATGACTTCGGGGCATTGTTATCTAGATTTTGCCGGGCCCGGCTTCCCGGGGCACGGCGAGGTGCCCACTGGCGACTCGAACGGTTACGCTTATTTATTACAAATATTAGTTTTCATCTAGTTTTCGCGCAACACAACTACGTAACTATCCAACTTTGCCGTACGACATCGGCAGGCGTTGGGACGCCCGGGAGCGAACGGCCGGATGCTGGTAGGAAGTTTGTTAATGTGAAAATGCAAAATGTTTGTCTGAAAGAGGTAATTGACTGTACTTTATCATAGCTCGTGCGCTTTATGATTATATGTGCAGTGCGAGCGGGCGAAAAGCGATTTCCTGCAAGTTCGATGAAAAATAGCCCACTATTCCTGGTGGATGCGGAGCTCTAACAGGTGCTAGCATATGCTCCGGAACGGTTTGGCAACAGTTGAATAGCATTTTCTGGTTTGTTTACCTTCGTCAGACGAGATGGTTGTATAAAATCGCGAAGAACTCTAATGTATTTTCAAATATTTGTGGGTTTTGTTTAATTTTTCAAACAATATGTGTTATTATCTATCCACACTGTGAGTTCAGCAGAAATAACTCAGCAAGTGCATATATTTATTCGCTCGAAATGAACAATCTGTAAGATAAGTTTTTAAACTGCTGGCTTTTAGACACCTGGCCGTATGGTTTGGTTTTGGAAAAAAAACTCTTTACCTGTCTTTCGCTGTTCTCGATGGTCGTTTAAACTTGTTAGTGTTACAAACAACCCCCTGGAGTTTGTTGCGGTTTCAATCATCCGACGCTTTTGTGTTTGCTCTTTCTTTTGTAAACTCGCAAGCGCAACATGGGGAAAGAAACTTGCCAGGTGCTTCCAAAGTACTTAAACTTTGATTGGAAGCTAATCGATGGTTTAAGACGGTCACGCCCAACACAGCGTAAAGTTGAAAGCGAGTGTTTACCCTCGAGATTCAACTTGCTAAAACTATCGACCAACTCCAACACGTCTCGTGTACATCTTTTATAGTATAAGATGGTGTTGGTGTATAATTTTGCACGAATGTATCAGTCCATGATGTTTCAGGTTTTCGTCTATTTAAAGGCGCGAAACAAGGAATCTTCAAAATATTAAGAGTTTTTAATATATACAAGTTTCACATATTTCAAATCAAATATGTGCTCAGCGTCGAAAGAAAAAAAAATCATTCATTGCGCTGTCTACGATCGTTTTAATGGTCGTTTATTTACAATGCAGACTAAACACTTGAACATGAAACTATAGCCAGTCCCTCTCTGCTAAGCCGCGGGTTTGCTACTAACGTTTCGAGCGAGAAGATGAAGGAATATGCATAATTTGAATTTTGATTTCCACCTTCCCAGGATGGGTGCTCGTGGTTGCATAATTGATGCTGACCACTGGAATCAGATGCAGACTCAAGCGCTTGTTTTGTGGCGTGCAGAGTAAGCAACTTTTTCTGCATCATTTGTTATGCTAATAAGTTAGCTAAGTGCTTGAAAAGTTGGCGAACGATTAAAACAACGAAGCGCTAGGCTTCCAGCTGGCCACTAACCACTGGCGCAACTACATAAGATATGCCGGTCTTTCATCTTCCCTTGGAGTGTGCTACCGCTGTAACGCTGCATTTTCCGTGGCGGATTTCTTTGATGTTAGTTTAGGTGAAAGTGTTATGTTGTTGTGGTCAATGGCTTGGTATGAATATATGGCTGATGGATTTGAACGCATGTTGGGTGATTGCGATTGAGCTTATGACACATTCATCCATAGATCTTGAATGAAGTCTGTTTCACATTAAACTTTCGAAATGTTCTTATCTATCACTCTTTACGAAACATATTTCCAGATACATAGTTGTAACCCGTTGGAGCGGGCACACTGTAATTTTCATGTGATTAGCACAAAAAAAGAGGAACGCACAAAGAAGAACAGGCGAAACGCTGTGATCAAATTTTCCTGTCAGTTTGTCCTCTTTCGAGGTTGGTTCAGCACTGCCAAGCAACCACCGAATGAACTACAGCGGGAGCAGGACATACTTTTCAATTATGGCAACACTGCTTCCGCATCTCTCTGGCAGCATGCAACTCGGCAGACAGAGAAAGTTCATAAATCATTGGGATTACAAAGCAAACAAACAACATTTACCTTCGGAACGATGGCCGGTCGAGTATGACGTTGGGTGGTGTCATGGAAATGTTGTTCTACGAAATGAAGCTACGAAAGGAACATCTGTTTGCGGAAAGATACCAATTAATTTCCAACCACGTAGCAATTATTTCCTTACACTATGTTGAGCATAAAGGGATAGTCTTACAGACGGACGCTCAAGAGCTTAAAACATTTGGTCCGCAATGGGAACGGCATGTTATGATATTTCGGGCGTGCTTTGTAAGAGCCTGAAAATGACTTGACATACTCTGAAGATATTAACAATCATGTCACACGTTAATGAGTTATAGCATATGTCTGTGTGTTTACTATAAAAGTGTGCAAAATCGTATACATCGTATAAATGTCTAATCGTATAAATGTTTGCCATAAATAATTATGGCGAAACATTGAAAAACAGTAGCGTTATAAGGACCTGACGTTATTGTTGAATTGTTGAAAATTGTTGAGAAAATTGTTGTAACGTGACAGGCAGAACCCTCGAATCATTACTCTGGAAAAGCACACAAGCAAATAGAGAGAATGCTACACTACACCATTGCCGGGGGTTTGGAACCTTCGCCTCTTCATCGCCATTACAAAGGACAACCTACGGGGCTTCATTCGCTCCATCGTGCACCATACACACGGACCACACAGCATCGACTCGTGCACTCGTCGGATCAACAAGCGCTCATCTAAAAAGGATGCAGTCCGCATGCAAACGGCAAATTTATGGCCCACCAGATAGCAAAAAGTTTTATCGTCGGAGTGCAATAAATTTAAATTTTACACTTTTATTATCATGCGACGAGGTTTGCTTCTTCACCTTGGCCATTACCGGGTCGGGTTGTTGTTGCTGTTCGCGTATGTGGATGCGATATTTGTCGCTTCCTGTTGCGGTCCCACCAACAAAACAGTGTGCCGTTGCCGTGCGGAAACAGAAATGCTATCCAAACGAGTTAACGATACAAGCACTATCGGCACGCAGATGAACAATGGTTTTCGCTTCGTGTCACCATTGCCCGGGCGCAACTTTCAACTCGCTACACCATGGAGCTCGGAGTATAACAAATACATCAGCGCGCTAGATATCACAGCTTTTTTTTCTTCAGGCGGATTGGAAAACATCAGAGTATCTGGGGACGGACGAGCTAGATAGAAAAAACGTCTATAGAAGGAGAGAGAGAGAGAAAGCCGTACCGAACATCAATGGCAAGTGAGTAGTCTTTTGCTTCTTTCTTCCCGTATGACAATGCACAACCCGTCCGTGCGGACATCATCATTGGACGATAAATGTGTTGAATTTAAATTTATTGCCTTTGGGGTGATAAAAGTGAGCTATCTGCTTTGTAAATATTGTGCTATATGCAACTTTCGGTTCTCGTGTACATTGTGTCGGGGTACTGCGGATAGCATGCTTACTTGAAGGATCTAGTCGTTAGGCTTGAAGCATTTCTAAACCATACCAATAATACTATGGTCTAGCGAACGGTATACTCTTCTTTCGTGTCGCGTTGATAATTTAGGAATGTTATTAATTTGCCAATATTTACAGCAATGGTATGTCGATATTTAACAGCAGCCTGAACTCTTTGTTGCCAAATTTGTATAGTTCAATTTAAAAGCTACAATTCAAGGCGCACAGTAAACTCGTTTGATGGATCAACTGGAGCAGAGATTAATCGGAGCTGGAGATGGAGGACTGCGTCCATAAACCTTGTGACCTGGAGAACGATTGGTTTTGAGGCTAGAAGCACAAATTTTAGCAAGCACGACTTGCTCTACCGTCAGCTGGCTGAAGATGAATGAACTTAAATTTGAGTTCATATAAAAAAGATACTTAGTAGTTTAGTTTCTGCATACAAATCTGTAGAAATCTTGATATTCTTCATTTAGACAACCGGATCTTCAAATTTGCTTTCCACACTCTGGTGAAATCCTTTGATCGTTAGCAACGGGAGATGCTGATATAGATAAAAACCACCGTTTCCGTTTCCCTTCGTTTGGGTGTAGTGAAAGGTAAACCTGACTCACTTTCGAATGTCATATCTTTGATTCCCCCAGACGAGCAGCGTAACCGTAACGACGGAAGGTATGATGTAAATTGCTAGGATAACACTTCCTTTTATTTCCTTTCCATTGACATCATAGACATCCTTCACTTAGCCGTCTTACATTTCAATCAGAAAAACTGTCAAACGAACGCACATTCGTGATGCAAGCAGAAATGCTCTAGAACGATGCTCCACTTCTTTCCAATACCGTGATCATCTACTCAAGCGTTCAGCTTCGTGCTCGTTCAACCGTGTTACGAGCATGCTATTCGTTTGAAATGATCTGAACGGAAACATCTGACTACCTTTTTTCACTCCTATGGAAGCGATTTGTTTCTTATAATGTGATGCCTTTGGTAGGATCATTGAACGATTGGTTTTGCATATGTTTTTTTTTCAAAGCATTGCATGAAAAACTAAAGCAAAGCCATTATATCACACATTTAGTTTATCTGCTTTAAAACCACCCATTAGGTTTTTCAATAAATTTGACAAATAACTAATTGATTTCTCCTGGTCTTTTTGATTAATCAAATGTCATCATATAATCTTCTCTCACATATTTTATTTTAATTAATCATCGATACAGTGGTAATTATAATGTATAAAGGAAAGTCACTAATAAACGCAAATAGTTTGTGCGTACTAAAGAAACTGTCAAGCTGAGTTTCAAAATCACAACTTTTTATTTATATATACAAGACAATTGTTTCCCTGTGATAGATCCGACAACGAGTAATCATGACGGTAAAGGTAATTATAATTTAAAACATTTTCTTTTGTGCTTTAAACATACCTCTGAAAGAAAGCTAATAGTGCTTCTATCTGACATTCTATCACAACTTAAAAACTTCACGCACATATTTCACGATTGTACATACAATTGCCTTCACGAATTTCTCTTCTTTCGTTGCGGCTCGGGAATAAATCATTGCAAATACTTCCCGACGTCACGTCCAGGCAAACTTCAGATACAATCCCACAGGCAGTTATAAATATTCGATTTCATGGCCGAATTGGAAGATTTAATAGGCTATTAAAATTTGTTTATTGCTTAGTCCGTATACGTGAAGCTGTTCTCGTTACGGAAGACAATAAGTTTCGTCGTAAGAGAACGAATTGTTTTGCTTCAAATTTTAATTTCATTCAGCATCTTGAAGGTGATTGAGCATACGGAATAAGTTAAATCATAACATAAAATTAAACCACTGCTAATAGTTATATCTCAACACTATCTTTAAAATCGTAGTCTCGAGATGTTATAACATAACAGGAATGGTAAGTGAAAAAACCAGAGTAAGAAAAACAGAGATAAACATTTGGTTTTAGAACTTGTTACATATTTGTGTTATGTTTGATTCTAAACTTCTTTATTCATTCGCGACATTGATAACGAGAATTGCGTAGTATGTATTGCTTAATTAGTTGTTGACTAAAGTGTAAGACAGAAAGACGTGGTAGCTTGACTGTAGTTAAAGAAAGTTTAGATACTTGCTTTGTGTAATATATCGAATCATTTACATATTATTCAAATATTATAAAGCTTTGTTGTATATAACTTTGGCACAATTTAACCACAATGTATGCTCAGTTTCGTACGTATGCCAGACAGAATGCTTCGTGATTGAAGAAAATAGATTAATATAAAATACCATCAACCGCTGTTTACCTATCGTTTCCATAACCATCTCGGTAACGCTCAAACACGGTCATCAACAATTAAGCAAAGAAGCTTAACTTCTCGCACCAAGAGATGATTCTCGACAGGATTTTCAGGTGTGGGTGTTCTCAGTGCGTTTTGAAATCTCGTTCTATTATGTGAGCTCTGGATGAATAATGTATTCAAACAACCGCGTGGATTGCATCTGTTTAGGTTCTACGCGGAGCACCATCATCAACAGCATTAGGAGACTTGCAGCAAAGGCTAATCTGACCATAGGCGTTCAACGGCATGTCGGAAGCAGACGTATGCGTGTGTGAATAAACATCTTACGTCATAATCAGCACACCTTTCAACGCGCCGCGCGTTATATACCGTTTGCTAAGATGGTGAGCTTTAAGATACTTCATGCATCTATACTCCCACCAGTGTTGGAGGATGAAGCACCATCGTCGGTGTCTAAGGAACAGATTTGTTTATGCATAGTTAATTATTTTGTTTTGCTAAATACGATTGCAATCAACAGTTCGCTGTTATGTTTTGTGATATAATTGAACCTTGTATTAACCCTAACCCGATAGAAGATAATTTAAATAGTACACGTTTACACAGCCAGTTTAGCTGATTTTTAATCAATTTTCGTGTTTGACGATTGGATTGGATAATCAACCGTATATATTAATACAATGCAGTGTCGTGAAAAACATAAGATAAATACAATATTTTTACGTTTTTGGTAATTGATATTTGAAGTTTAAATAAATAAATAAATAAATACCTCTGAAAGAAAGCTAATAGTGCTTCTATCTGACATTCTATCGCAACTTAAAAACTTCACGCACATATTTCACGATTGTACATACAATTGCCTTCTTTGTGATGTCTCTTCTTTCGTTGGGGCTCGGGAATAAATCATTGCAAATACTTCCCGACGTCACGTCCAGGCAAACTTCAGATACAATCCCACAGGCAGTTATAAATATTCGATTTCATGGCCGAATTGGAAGATTTAATAGGCTATTAAAATTTGTTTATTGCTTAGTCCGTATACGTGAAGCTGTTCTCGTTACGGAAGACAATAAGTTTCGTCGTAAGAGAACGAATTGTTTTGCTTCAAATTTTAATTTCATTCAGCATCTTGAAGGTGATTGAGCATACGGAATAAGTTAAATCATAACATAAAATTAAACCACTACTAATAGTCAAATCTCAACACTATCTTTAAAATCGTAGTCTCGAGATGTTATAACATAACAGGAATGGTAAGTGAAAAAACCAGAGTAAGAAAAACAGAGATAAACATTTGGTTTTAGAACTTGTTACATATTTGTGTTATGTTTGATTCTAAACTTCTTTATTCATTCGCGACATTGATAACGAGAATTGCGTAGTATGTATTGCTTAATTAGTTGTTGACTAAAGTGTAAGACAGAAAGACGTGGTAGCTTGACTGTAGTTAAAGAAAGTTTAGATACTTGCTTTGTGTAATATATCGAATCATTTACATATTATTCAAATATTATAAAGCTTTGTTGTATATAACTTTGGCACAATTTAACCACAATGTATGCTCAGTTTCGTACGTATGCCAGACAGAATGCTTCGTGATTGAAGAAAATAGATTAATATAAAATACCATCAACCGCTGTTTATCTATCGTTTCCATAACCATCTCGGTAACGCTCAAACACGGTCATCAACAATTAAGCAAAGAAGCTTAACTTCTCGCACCAAGAGAAGATTCTCGACAGGATTTTCAGGTGTGGGTGTTCTCAGTGCGTTTTGAAATCTCGTTCTATTATGTGAGCTCTGGATGAATAATGTATTCAAACAACCGCGTGGATTGCATCTGTTTAGGTTCTACGCGGAGCACCATCATCAACAGCATTAGGAGACTTGCAGCAAAGGCTAATCTGACCATAGGCGTTCAACGGCATGTCGGAAGCAGACGTATGCGTGTGTGAATAAACATCTTACGTCATAATCAGCACACCTTTCAACGCGCCGCGCGTTATATACCGTTTGCTAAGATGGTGAGCTTTAAGATACTTCATGCATCTATACTCCCACCAGTGTTGGAGGATGAAGCACCATCGTCGGTGTCTAAGGAACAGATTTGTTTATGCATAGTTAATTATTTTGTTTTGCTAAATACGATTGCAATCAACAGTTCGCTGTTATGTTTTGTGATATAATTGAACCTTGTATTAACCCTAACCCGATAGAAGATAATTTAAATAGTACACGTTTACACAGCCAGTTTAGCTGATTTTTAATCAATTTTTTTGTTTTTAAAACTAACATCATATAGCTAGAAAGATTCGAAACCATACAGTCAACGGATCAACATGAGTGACATTTTAAAGGGTCTGTAGGGTCTTAGGCTATTTCCCCGTAGACGACCATTTTCACTGTTCCATTTCCATTTTAACAGCCGTGGACACTATCAGTGACTTCACACCGTGCACCATTGCCTGTGACATCATGGACGAGTGTGTTGAATGGTTGATGGACATTTATCCGATGCTGTGCCGATAAATTTATTGCTCTGCACATGGTACTGCCGGCGTTGAAAACGCCATGTGTGTCGTCCAGCACACTCCAGCGATGACAGGAAGAGTGGTGAAGCTGAGCCGGTTTCATTTGTATCCGTCCACTACACATGGAGTACCGTCAAACGACTTTCATCACTTCAATGGTACACGGCAACGGTACTAACATTTATTCTTTCCCGGACATTTAATTTTGCGTTTTGATGCACTTTTATCTAGGTGAACTTCTGGATCTGTCTTTGATGGTGCATAACCTGTGACGAGTGAGCGAGCAGTCTAGTGTTATTTTGTTTTAGAAATAACTATTTCTATTCATAGTTTCAGAACACTGCATTAACTGTAATGGAGTATATTTTAAATTGAAAAGAAATAACAGTTTTTTCAAAAAAAAGACGCCAAAAAGTTGATAGAAAATTCTTAACACTGCAAAGCTTAAGTACACTGAAATCGTTAATTTTTGTAGTTGCTAATTCCGGAAAGTGACTAGCCTTTTAATCATTGCGGAACAGCTTTTCTATGCAAAACAGAAAATGTGACTTCAAATGTTTCTGTTAAATTTCGCCATCCATAGCAACTCATACACGCAAGCTCGTTATCGTGGGATTATACCGTTGTACACGACTAAGGTAAGCAAGGGATTAGAGTGAGGAAGTGAGCTTGGGGCTTATCTTTGGGTCACGGGTTGCCTACATGGTGAACGTTACAAACCATGACGGAGATATATGAAAGTCTTTGTACATAATATAAACACTTGTTGGTAGTGGAATGATGTGACGCACTTATACATAATAGAAAACGTAGTATAAAATTATCTCAATAGTTTATTTCAATAGTTTTTTCTTGTAGTTCCTTAGTAAAATGTATTACAAACAAACTGGTTGTTATTCGTCGCGAAAAATATATAATATTGCTACAATAATGAGGTTGCACGTGTATGAATATGTGCATGGTGGGCACGAGACACAATGAAGAAAACAACAAGAAATGCAAAGCTCGTCAGATTCATTTATCGCATAAGTCAGGTAGAAAAGCATGCATTGCTATGTTGTATTCGACACACCAATGTAATGTAACCCAAAAAGCCTATTGCTGTTTACTGCATACAATTTAATATGGAGGCTAGTGCTCTTTTGTACTAAACTTTAATGGATTCTTTTGAAACCGTAATGCTCTTTAAACCCTTCATAACTGTTTTTTTTTTCATTTTCAGCTATAGGATTAAATCCCGGAGGGAGAGACAATAATTCTGCAAGGATATATGAAACGAATTCAATGGTTGAAAGGTTTCAATTTCGTTGAAATATATTCATCGTTGAGCAGAATACTTAAATTATACAAGCAAAGCTGTGCTTTGTCACTGCCACTGAAGCAAATGTTTGAAACATATAAGGCAACTTTGCAAGGTAATATGATTATATATAGTTGTAGGTAAACTCGAATCGAATAAGAATTATTTATATGTGTGCAACTTCATGCATACTACTTTGCTCTCCCCTCATACTAGCAGTTATACCGGTTGGGTAATTGCCTGCACATTTGCAACTAAAACGAAGCTAATATTACCCATTCATCTCTCCTGCGTAAGCATTTTGTCAAACCGCAGGTTGACTCACCAACATGGTTGAATATTTTTGAACCCCGCTCGCCGGGTTTCTCGTCTGTGCAGTGCGCCGAGGGTTGCCGTGCAAATGACGCTAACCATAAATTTGTTATAAAACACCTTATATCTTTATACAAATCGCAATAATAAAACCACAAATTTTACAGCCCGCATTGCACAATGGGAAACTACCGTCGACCAGAGCGCCTGCTCGCTTCTCGCTCTCGTAACCACAATTGGCAGTCGACAGGCTCGCAAACACATTCACAGGCGTTATGGTTCCTTTGCACCCGTAAATAGGCATTCGGTACCGGCCTTCCTGTTGCCGTTCGACCGAATGGCTAGAAATCAACACCGGCACACCAGCAACACCGAAGCTCACAATGTTCACACTCGCACGATAACTCTCCCCGCCCTGGCGTGTGGTTTTAGCGGCGGCGGTCCACGGTGCAGCCCACAGCGGTTGGCCAGGGTGTGCTCGGCACGCAAGAAGTCTGCAGCAGACCAATTGCGACCTGGCGGTTTACACCACTGTCGTACGGGCGAAAGGTTCAGGGAACGTGCTAAAAAACAAGCAGTTTCTTGACGCAGGTCCCACCATCGAGCACCAGTTTGACTGCTTCACGTAGATTACTTACCACGATTGACTTAGACCTTGGACCGGTGAGCCTGTTGAGGGGAGAGCACAAAACAACGAACGAACACCAAAAAAAAAAAGCCACACGCTGCTTGATCACCAACACCATCGTCATGCAATAGTTTTATGACCTCCCGGTTGCGTATGCCGGATCCTGCGTGACTCCCGGTGCCGTGCTCGGTACCTTTAAGGTCCCATTACGACGCTCGTGCTGGTGCAGCTAATGTGTTTTATGCTTTTATGGCCAACCATGACTTCACATGGGGCCAATTTTACCCGAGCTGGTAACCGTTCCGCAATATTTCCCAACCAGCGTACCCCCCCCCC
>KZ067614.1:20032-30034 GCA_002091845.1 Anopheles cracens | reverse complement strand
TTGAGGCTAGAAGCACAAATTTTAGCAAGCACGACTTGCTCTACCGTCAGCTGGCTGAAGATGAATGAACTTAAATTTGAGTTCACATAAAAAAGATACTTAGTAGTTTAGTTTATGCATACAAATCTGTAGAAATCATGATATTCTTCATTTAGACAACCGGATCTTCAAATTTGCTTTCCACACTCTGGTGAAATCCTTTGATCGTTAGCAACGGGAGATGCTGATATAGATAAAAACCACCGTAACCGTTTCCCTCCGTTTGGGTGTAGTGAAAGGTAAACCTGACTCACTTTCGAATGTCATATCTTTGATTCCCCCAGACGAGCAGCGTAACCGTAACGACGGAAGGTATGATGTAAATTGCTAGGATAACACTTCCTTTTATTTCCTTTCCATTGACATCATAGACATCCTTCACTTAGCCGTCTTACATTTCAATCAGAAAAACTGTCAAACGAACGCACATTCGTGATGCAAGCAGAAATGCTCTAGAACGATGCTCCACTTCTTTCCAATACCGTGATCATCTACTCAAGCGTTCAGCTTCGTGCTCGTTCAACCGTGTTACGAGCATGCTATTCGTTTGAAATGATCTGAACGGAAACATCTGACTACCTTTTTTCACTCCTATGGAAGCGATTTGTTTCTTATAATGTGATGCCTTTGGTAGGATCATTGAACGATTGGTTTTGCATATGTTTTTTTCAATGCATTGCATGAAAAACTAAAGCATATCACACATTTAGTTTATCTGCTGTAAAATCACCCGTTAGGGTTTTCAATAAATTTGACAAATAACTAATTGATTTCTCCCGGTCTTTTTTATTAATCAAATGTCATCATATCATATTCTCTCATCATATTTTATTATAATTAATCATCGATACAGTGGTAATTATAACGTATAAAGGAAAGTCAGTAATAAACGCAAATAGTTTATGCGTACAAAAGAAGCTATCAAGTTGAGATAGCTGAGAAACCACAACTGTGTCTTTATATATACAAGACAATTGTTTCCCTATGATGGGTTCGTGTTTGACGATTGGATTGGATAATCAACCGTATATATTAATACAATGCAGTGTCGTGAAAAACATAAGATAAATACAATATTTTTACGTTTTTGGTAATTGATATTTGAAGTTTAAATAAATAAATAAATAAATACCTCTGAAAGAAAGCTAATAGTGCTTCTATCTGACATTCTATCGCAACTTAAAAACTTCACGCACATATTTCACGATTGTACATACAATTGCCTTCTTTGTGATGTCTCTTCTTTCGTTGGGGCTCGGGAATAAATCATTGCAAATACTTCCCGACGTCACGTCCAGGCAAACTTCAGATACAATCCCACAGGCAGTTATAAATATTCGATTTCATGGCCGAATTGGAAGATTTAATAGGCTATTAAAATTTGTTTATTGCTTAGTCCGTATACGTGAAGCTGTTCTCGTTACGGAAGACAATAAGTTTCGTCGTAAGAGAACGAATTGTTTTGCTTCAAATTTTAATTTCATTCAGCATCTTGAAGGTGATTGAGCATACGGAATAAGTTAAATCATAACATAAAATTAAACCACTACTAATAGTCAAATCTCAACACTATCTTTTAAATCGTAGTCTCGAGATGTTATAACATAACAGGAATGGTAAGTGAAAAAAACCAGAGTAGGAAAAACAGAGATAAACCTTTGGGTTTAGAACTTGTTGCATATTTGTGTTATGTTTGATTCTAAACTTCTTTATTCATTCGCGACATTGATAACGAGAATTGCCTAGTGTGTATTGCTTAATTAGTTGTTGAATAAAGTGTAAGACAGAATGACGTGGTAGCTTGACTGTAGTTAAAGAAAGTTTAGATACTTGCTTTGTGTTATATATCGTATCATTTACTTATTATTCAAATATTATAAAGCTTTGTTGTATATAACTTTGGCATAATTTAACCACAATGTATGCTCAGTTTCGTACGTATGCCAGACAGAATGCTTCGTGATTGAAGAAAATAGATTAATATAAAATACCATCAACCGCTGTTTATCTATCGTTTCCATAACCATCTCGGTAACGCTCAAACACGGTCATCAACAATTAAGCAAAGAAGCTTAACTTCTCGCACCAAGAGAAGATTCTCGACAGGATTTTCAGGTGTGGGTGTTCTCAGTGCGTTTTGAAATCTCGTTCTATTATGTGAGCTCTGGATGAATAATGTATTCAAACAACCGCGTGGATTGCATCTGTTTAGGTTCTACGCGGAGCACCATCATCAACAGCATTAGGAGACTTGCAGCAAAGGCTAATCTGACCATAGGCGTTCAACGGCATGTCGGAAGCAGACGTATGCGTGTGTGAATAAATATCTTACGTCATAATCAGCACACCTTTTGACGCGCCGCGCGTTATATACCGTTTGCTAAGACAGTGAGCTTTAAGATACTTCATGCATCTATACTCCCACCAGTGTTCGAGGATGAAGCACCATCGTCGGTGTCTAAGGAACAGATTTGTTTATGCATAGTTGATTATTTTGTTTTGCTAAATACGATTGCAATCAACAGTTCGCTGTTATGTTTTGTGATATAATTGAACCTTGTATTAACCCTAACCCGATAGAAGATAATTTAAATAGTACACGTTTACACAGCCAGTTTAGCTGATTTTTAATCAAGTTATTTGTTTTTAAAACTGACATCATATAGCTAGAAAGATTCGAAACCATACAGTCAACGGATCAACATGAGTGACATTTTAAAGGGTCTGTAGGGTCTTAGGCTATTTCCCCGTAGACGACCATTTTCACTGTTCCATTTCCATTTTAACAGCCGTGGACACTATCAGTGACTTCACACCGTGCACCATTGCCTGTGACATCATGGACGAGTGTGTTGAATGGTTGATGGACATTTATCCGACGCTGTGCCGATAAATTTATTGCTCTGCACATGGTACTGCTGGCGTTGAAAACGCCATGTGTGTCGTCCAGCACACTCCAGCGATGACAGGAAGAGTGGTGAAGCTGAGCCGGTTTCATTTGTATCCGTCCACTACACATGGAGTACCGTCAAACGACTTTCATCACTTCAATGGTACACGGCAACGGTACTAACATTTATTCTTTCCCGGACATTTAATTTTGCGTTTTGATGCACTTTTATCTAGGTGAACTTCTGGATCTGTCTTTGATGGTGCATAACCTGTGACGAGTGAGCGAGCAGTCTAGTGTTATTTTGTTTTAGAAATAACTATTTCTATTCATAGTTTCAGAACACTGCATTAACTGTAATGGAGTATATTTTAAATTGAAAAGAAATAACAGTTTTTTCAAAAAAAAGACGCCAAAAAGTTGATAGAAAATTTTTAACACTGCAAAGCTTAAGTACACTGAAATCGTTAATTTTTGTAGTAGCTAATTCTGGAAAGTGACTAGCCTTTTAATCATTGCGGAACAGCTTTTCTATGCAAAACAGAAAATGTGACTTCAAATGTTTCTGTTAAATTTCGCCATCCATAGCAACTCATACACGCAAGCTCGTTATCGTGGGATTATACCGTTGTACACGACTAAGGTAAGCAAGGGATTAGAGTGAGGAAGTGAGCTTGGGGCTTATCTTTGGGTCACGGGTTGCCTACATGGTGAACGTTACAAACCATGACGGAGATATATGAAAGTCTTTGTACATAATATAAACACTTGTTGGTAGTGGAATGATGTGACGCACTTATACATAATAGAAAACGTAGTATAAAATTATCTCAATAGTTTATTTCAATAGTTTTTTCTTGTAGTTCCTTAGTAAAATGTATTACAAACAAACTGGTTGTTATTCGTCGCGAAAAATATATAATATTGCTACAATAATGAGGTTGCACGTGTATGAATATGTGCATGGTGGGCACGAGACACAATGAAGAAAACAACAAGAAATGCAAAGCTCGTCAGATTCATTTATCGCATAAGTCAGGTAGAAAAGCATGCATTGCTATGTTGTATTCGACACACCAATGTAATGTAACCCAAAAAGCCTATTGCTGTTTACTGCATACAATTTAATATGGAGGCTAGTGCTCTTTTGTACTAAACTTTAATGGATTCTTTTGAAACCGTAATGCTCTTTAAACCCTTCATAACTGTTTTTTTCATTTTCAGCTATAGGATTAAATCCCGGATTGAGAGACAATAATTCTGCAAGGATATATGAAACGAATTCAATGGTTGAAAGGTTTCAATTTCGTTGAAATATATTCATCGTTGAGCAGAATACTTAAATTATACAAGCAAAGCTGTGCTTTGTCACTGCCACTGAAGCAAATGTTTGAAACATATAAGGCAACTTTGCAAGGTAATATGATTATATATAGTTGTAGGTAAACTCGAATCGAATAAGAATTATTTATATGTGTGCAACTTCATGCATACTACTTTGCTCTCCCCTCATACTAGCAGTTATACCGGTTGGGTAATTGCCTGCACATTTGCAACTAAAACGAAGCTAATATTACCCATTCATCTCTCCTGCGTAAGCATTTTGTCAAACCGCAGGTTGACTCACCAACATGGTTGAATATTTTTGAACCCCGCTCGCCGGGTTTCTCGTCTGTGCAGTGCGCCGGGGGTTGCCGTGCAAATGACGCTAACCATAAATTTGTTATAAAACACCTTATATCTTTATACAAATCGCAATAATAAAACCACAAATTTTACAGCCCGCATTGCACAGTGGGAAACTACCGTCGACCAGAGCGCCTGCTCGCTTCTCGCTCTCGTAACCACAATTGGCAGTCGACAGGCTCGCAAACACATTCACAGGCGTTATGGTTCCTTTGCACCCGTAAATAGGCATTCGGTACCGGCCTTCCTGTTGCCGTACGACCGAATGGCTAGAAATCAACACCGGCGCACCAGCAACACCGAAGCTCACAATGTTCACACTCGCACGATAACTCTCCCCGCCCTGGCGTGTGGTTTTAGCGGCGGCGGTCCACGGTGCAGCCCACAGCGGTTGGCCAGGGTGTGCTCGGCACGCAAGAAGTCTGCAGCAGACCAATTGCGACCTGGCGGTTTACACCACTGTCGTACGGGCGAAAGGTTCAGGGAACGTGCTAAAAAACAAGCAGTTTCTTGACGCAGGTCCCACCATCGAGCACCAGTTTGACTGCTTCACGTAGATTACTTACCACGATTGACTTAGACCTTGGACCGGTGAGCCTGTTGAGGGGAGAGCGCAAAACAACGAACGAACACCCCATATGCGAAACTTCCTCGTGGCACTGCTGAGGCAAATCGCACATTGCCATAATCAATATTTATTGTACCACTTTTATTACAATATACTGAAGTTTATGGGCATAATCGAAATAAAGCATACACCGGTTGAGTTATGGGCCACTGTGCCTTGCGACGGCTCGTATCGTACTGCAAATGTCAACCTGTTTATTACGTTAGGACCGGTGACGATGCGATGCATGCGGCCGGTTGCAAGTGCTTGGCTCAATCCGAGCCGGGAGCTACAAAAGTATGATTCATGGAAGTGTCCGTGGGTAATTTGAATCCTACCTGCTCGGTGGGGCTTGCTGTACGCCTATGAGTGTTCCTCTCTGGCTCCACCATAAATCGGATTTCGTGAGGCATATGCGAAATAGGTTTTATCGAGACACCGCCACCTCATTATTCTTCATTTACAAGCGCTCAGAATACATTCCACGACAACAAATCATGTTAAATCATATCAGAAGGAGACATAAAACAACCGTACGTTTTGCATGCATAGTTTTGGACCGTTGCAATCACTGTAAAATATTTACAAACACTGCTCCTTCAAATGTGTTTCGCTGCTAAACATCGAACCGATCATTGCAGTTAGAGAAAATCGTCATGATATGAACAATTCATAAATCAAGCCATGCTTCACGCCAATTTAAGCCACGTATTGTTCATATTTACAATGATGTCCATTGATTTAGATGCCATAAATCAATTTTATTCTTGTAACCACGGCGCGCGAAGACACTGAGGCAAATGGAAAGTGAATTAATTGACACTGGTGATGGTTTTCCTTTATTTCCCTTTTTTGTTTCTCTCTCTCTCTCTCTCTCTCTCTCTCTCTCGCTCTCTCTTTTTATCTCCCTCCAGTGGCTGTTCTCACGGCACGGTCTTGCTGATTCCGGAAAGTGTTTCAAATCTGTGGGACAAACGCTTCGATAGCATGAAAGTGAATAAATCAAATTTATTGTTATTTGCCCGATAAAGTTCAATAAAATGCGAACCTCGGATCATCGGTTTCAATGAACTGAACTGAACGGGCACCGCGGCCCCGGGTCGAGATTATCGATCGACCACTAACAGTTCCAATTTCCATTCCGTGCCTGTCTAAGATTTCCCCACGGACATGTGTCGTGAAAATTGGTCATTTCGCTCGATGCTAGCGAGCACACAATCACCATTGGCCACGGTCCGTGCCACTTCGTCTGATCCGCTTTTGTTTGGTCTGCACCAGATTATGGCGATTGCCTCACGGCCATTTATGTGATTGCAGCACTAGAACGAGCGAACGAACGGACGAACGAGCGAACGCACAAACGCAGGGAAAACAGCAAACGTAGATAAAATTATTATCTTTGGCAATAAAATCAGCACTTGGTCAAAGTATAAAATCAAGCGAACATGCAGAGAAACTTTAATCCGGGTCCGCTGGTTGGTTTTATCGAGCGGTTGCCTATGAGCTTTATCTGAAAATCGCTCGATGGAGACGACTACCTTAGTTAAAAATAGAATCTGCTTATTATTGATTATTTAATGATAATTTTACTCGAGAAAGGTAAATTTGTAAACGAACTTTTATCTTTAGATTGAATCGGTTCATATTAAAAGATTCCAAAATTAATTATAGATTATTAATAAACATATCAGACAACAACGCAGACAATTGTAGCATACCGTAAGAGCCATGCTAAGTTTGTCACGCAACAGAACTGATTATTATACTACCGAAAACTAATAGGAAAGGCCAATTGCATTCAAACTCCAGGATACATCTTTTGGTTTATTCCGGGAAAAACGGTTGATCCTGTTCGTTAGTGGTGATAGTAGTTGCTGTCGGAGCATATCTTCTGAAAGGCAAAAAAACACACACACACAACAACAACTACAACCCTATCAGCAAAGCGTCAGCACGCTTTCAACAAATTCTGCACACCTCAGCAGAGCGCCGTGAACGCGCGAATCCCTGGTGCAAATAATATTATAATTTATTCAACGACACCAAACGATTGTTGTGCAGGTGGTCGTAGAATAACTGTTGGGGCGTCGTGATACGACGAGCGCGGTGAACATGCAAACAGGAGGACAAGACATTCGTTAACAGCAGAGGAGAAAGAATTATGACCCGAAATGCTTTGTACCCCAACACAAACACTTCGTTGACTTTGGTCTCTCTCTCTCTCTCTCTCGCTCTCTCGCTCTGTCTTCAGTATGGCTTTAGTTTTTGTTTTAAGGGATTTATGTTTCGAGGATTTAAGGCTTGGTTCATTCGGTTGAAATGTCAAAGCACCTTTTCATACCACCGTTATCGCGGCTGGCGAGTTTCATCGTCACATCTTTAACTTTTCCATGAAACGGTTTTAGTGCTTACTTAGCCTGGTGCTAAGCTGATCAAATTAAGCACAGGCTGAACTATGGTTCACTGTGTTAAATAATGAAAGCCGTTGAATGGGACGCGATCGATAATCCTTCGCGACAGGCGCTTCCACCGTCTCCTGTTCAAACCGACAGCTATCGAGGTAGTCATTAACCAATGCTTTAGGCAGCACCTAATGCTGGGTCAGTTTGATTTAGGTTGAGTTCTATCATGCTGACCCTGAGGGTCATTGGGATAATTCACTTAGCATCCATTGATGAAAAAGCTGCTCGTTGAATTTAATATGTTAATTACAAGTAATTTTAATGTTTAAACTATACAATTTCATTAAAAACTTTGTAAATAGTTTTATCGAAAACGGTTAACTTCGATTATTATAAGTCAGACAATACTGTACTTTTCCACATTTTATTCAAATATGTCAAATGAATTGCTAATTGTTATCTTATACGAAGAATATTTTTACTAAAGCTTTAATTTATCTAGATCTAATCCTTGTGGCACTCATGTCGTTCACTACGGCGAGCAACACGTTGCAACACGAGTTGTTGTACACGAAATGTTCACAAAGGCCATTTTCAAATGACGGAAGATGTTTTCGTTGAAATGTTGTTTAATATTTTGCTTATAGACTGAATTGACCAGTGACACACTTAGGGGGTTGGTGTCGTTTATTACGACATCATCTGATCGTACAAGATTTATTATCCGTAGCGCAAAATGCCACGTCCGAAAGTCAGGTCGGAAGCCTCAGTGATACAGGAGCGAGCAACGTTGGGCAAATGGTCACGACGACGAGTTTCAAGAACCTCACTAATCCGACCAGTGACTGATGACGAAAACTGCAAGCATTGAATCTCTTTACCCTTTCGAACGCTGTCAAATCTGCTGAATATGAACAGCTCCATCCGAGTTTCAACAGCTGTAGCCACCATGGCTTTTCTAAGAGCACTGGAAACAACGCTGGTACATGAAAAGCACCATGAATCTGGTATTCGAGAATGCTCCACATCTACATCGACAGTCCAACGACCGAAGCGCAGCAGAATGCTTAACGCAAAAACTCCCTCCATTCGACCTGTAAGACTGCATGAACGCTGGGCTCCTGACAAAGCCGTGTTCGCGTTGTAACCCGCTGGCTTCAACAGTTGCTTCCCTGAAATAGAACCGCACCTCGGCCAAACAGCACATTAGCCTTCACGGAGCGAGCAACCGCGACGACTTCATTTCGTCCGACCAAATTGGACCAGCGTTGTACCGCGTTTTCAACGCATCTTTTGCTAAATCCAAAATATGTTGTTAAGTTTTACCTCTAGATCTATTATTTGTGATAGCTTGAGTTCGTTTATGCTTTCAGGCCAATATATTTTGAAGAAGCTGATCCGTTTTGTAATGTTTATTACTTAGATTATAGGAAATAGTTTACATCATAAGATACCATTTCTAAACTTTATGCATAACATTGTTAGATGAAATTCTATTCCAACAGGCCTTATGAATAATTCTTAGCAGACATGACCACAATGTTCGCACTCAACCAAAACTTTGTTCACTAGAAAACAGCATGCCTACTGTAATTCATGTAATGCACAGGGTTTGTACGTGATCGATCAATCGATATAGTTAGCACTTATTCATTCGACGTACACGTTCACATCGTACAACATTCATTGTCAAAAGCTTTACAACTGTCATGAAAACTATTTCAGCATGTATTGGAACTTTCAGTTCACTACTGAATCTCCTAAGGCCCCAGGCTTATGAGCGCTTCTACTGTAAGCGAACGGCGAGTAACGTGAACACTATAATTAACCAAACGCCGATGTACTGATGTCTACATCAGTCTACATCAGATGGCTACATCATTTGTCTATTAACCAAACGCCCAAGATGATGTCCAGAACACGCTTGGTGTATCCTAATCACCGCTACAGATACTTTCGATCAGTCTCTTTTATCTGACAGAGATAAAAACAATTCAAAGATAAATATCAAATATAATTAATAACGACTCACAGTTGTAAAATTTATTACGTTTTATCTTGTACAACTGAACAATAAATTGGGAAAACAAATCCACATAAAGACAGAAAAGATACTAAACGTGAGATGTTTTGATTATTTATGTGTTATTTGTTAAGTGTATTATCAGTATTATGACTTATCTGAACCATGCATAATCGATGAACGCAACTTTGAACATTTTCTTGCTTTCTTCAATAAAAAATGGCATCAGGACATTCAACGCCTTTTATTACTATTTGCTTGTGAGTTCAATCTCAGCTGGATGCAATACAGTTAAAAGAAACTCTCTGATGAAACGGGGTGTGACAGCACGGCATGAAAGTGATTGAATGTGATT
>KZ067614.1:0-11487 GCA_002091845.1 Anopheles cracens | reverse complement strand
CTGTTGTATAGCTGGCGATAGAAGGTTTGCATCCGTATGCGATGCCTCGAATCCCTCGAATTCCAAGCTTGAACCCGACGCCATTGCTTCAACTGATTCGGCCATGATCTGTTCTCCACTATTCGCCTTTTTTATAGGACTAGGCATCACTGGCATTATGTCCTATTTGCTTCACAGATATATCGCGAAATGTCTTTTACGGAGACAATAAAGCTTCGAATACGCACGACCGATGCTTGTATTGATGGCAACGAGCACACCAATCCCACGAGGATTGTCTTTTGAGCGTCTTCCACGTTCCGCGAACTACCGAACGACGCACTATTGTTGGCTACGACCAACACGAATACCACGATGAATGTCCGTTGAGCGTCTTGAACGACGCCCCACTGTTGGTAACGACCAACACTAACACCATGAAGCTTGTCCGTTGAGCTTCTTGCGCGTTCCGCGAACTACCGAACGACGCACTATTGTTGGCTACGACCAACACGAATACCACGATGAATGTCCGTTGAGCGTCTTGAACGACGCCCCACTGTTGGTAACGACCAACACTAACACCATGAAGCTTGTCCGTTGAGCTTCTTGCGCGTTCCGCGAACTACCGAACGACGCACTATTGTTGGCTACGACCAACACGAATACCACGATGAATGTCCGTTGAGCGTCTTGAACGACGCACCACTGTTGGTAACGACCAACACTAACACCATGAAGCTTGTCCGTTGAGCTTCTTGCGCGTTCCGCGAACTACCGAACGACGCACTATTGTTGGCTACGACCAACACGCATTCCAAGAAGATTGTCTTTGGAACGTTTTGACCACGCACCACTGTTGGCAGCGACCCACACTAACAGCATGAACTTGTCTGAACACGATTTTTGCGCGCCTTCCACACTTGCACTAACCACTGCACGACGCCACGAATGTTGGTAGCCAGATAGAACTTATGCGCGCCTTCCACGGAACGACGCCAGGAATGTTGGTAGCAGTCCACCAACCAGACAGAACTTAGTCGCGCCTTCCCCGCTTGCACTAGCCACGGAACGACGCCAGGATTGTTGGTAGCAGCTTACCAACCAGAACGAACTTATGCGCGCCTTCCACGCTGGCCACGGAACGACGCCACGATTGTTGGTAGCAGCCTACCAACCAGAAAGATCTATTCGCGCCTTCCACGCTGGCCACGGAACGACGCCACGATTGTTGGTAGCAGCCTACCAACCAGAAAGATCTATTCGCGCCTTCCACGCTGGCCACGGAACGACGCCACGATTGTTGGTAGCAGCCTACCAACCAGAAAGATCTATTCGCGCCTTCCACGCTGGCCACGGAACGACGCCACGATTGTTGGTAGCAGCCTACCAACCAGAAAGATCTATTCGCGCCTTCCACGCTGGCCACGGAACGACGCCACGATTGTTGGTAGCGGTCTACCAACCAGAAAGACCTTTAGAAGTTCTGCAATGCTCAATCGATCCGAAACACGATCACGGTATCCGGATTCACGAAGGACCAAAAATTGTTAAGCAAGGAAAAACACGACTGTCTCTCGCGATCGATTGAACTCAACTCATACTTTATTTTCAACTTCTCGCTCTCGAACCTCTCGCTCCCACAATTCTCGCTCCCGCACTTCTCGCTCGCACACTTCTTGCTACCACCTTTCTCGCTCACGCACTTCTCGATCGGTTTTCCAACAAGTATATCGTAATGTTAATTTGGTTCCTGTTTCGGCGCACGTTCACACGTAAGCACCGTCCTAGGGAGTTATTAAATCCGGTTATGTCCATGCCGCTGACGGATGGCATGTGATAGAAGGTCAGTGTTCCACTCGACAGTTCTATCTCTGCATTTCCAAGGTTTTCCGGGAGGATGTACGTGGGACATCGCAGGATGTATGCTTCCAGTATCACCGTTGACAAGAGCATCGTCACAATTACTGTTCTAGACACCATGCTCACGCCGAGACTAACTCAGTCACAGTGGTTTGAGAAAAGCATTGCACCCATGATAATAAAGACAAAGTGTGTTGGAACAATTTTCGAAGCACTGTAATTGCAGATAAAGTGCTGTTCAACTTTCCATTTCCATTTCCAAGATAACACGCCGTTGTACATGGTGCGTTTCTGGATTGAATTGGTTTGAGGCATGCTATTACATATCCTTGATTGTGAGTTCATTTCGCAACTGGAACGTCCAACCGTAAGTAGGGCTGATTACAACATTTCGGGTATATTTTATTTATTTATTATTATTCTACGGTCGTAGCCGTATTGACAACATTTCGGGTATAATTGTGTATAATTCTTTAAGGATGTTTTGCTTACACAAATGTAGTAATTTTGCATCGTTTCATCGCATCACACTCACTAACTCAGAGATGAAAAAAGAAACAAATCGAAATATTGGAGCCAAAGAATTAAGTACATTCATCAAACACTACGATGCATAACAAAATCAGGAAAATTTGAAGTTAAAACGCTATAAGCAGCGGATAGATTCTGCATTTCTGCAGTCGTCAAACCAATCCAATCGTTCAGCCAATACGTTGAACAAATTTGCAACATTTCAAACACCATTCACTGCGGACCAGAATAAAAGAACGAGAACAAACGGAAACAATTCGACGATTCTGAGAATGTTGAAACACCTCAATCTTTAACCTTACGGTTAGGGCCGGATCGTTTAATGGGGTTTCTCGGTAAAAGAGAGACAGCGCCCACGCGGTGTAGATAAGAAGCCCTATCGGCTACGCTAAGAGGCTCAGCGGAAGTAAGCAACACCGGAATCAGTGAAACATCGCCTTTCTACTGGAGGCCAGTGTTTGGGCTCGCTGGAGCAGATGTGGTTGAAGCTAAGCTTCGTCTGACCCCATCCAGTCGTGCTTTCGTTTCGTCTGACCTTCCAGCCGCTTGGAAAAACACACAATATCTGTAAAAAAGGGGAGCTAGTGGACTAGATGAAACAACATTCGGTGATTGTCCAAACCCCTTGTGGAACATTGTGGATTAATTTATTCACTCCTTCTTTGAAATAACAAGTGTGGTTGTGACGTGTTGCAAGTTATGATCGGATTGCACGTTTGATGCAATGGGTATAACCTTAACGGTAGTAGAAATGCAGAATTGCAGCAGAATTTATTGCATCAGTAATTGATTGATATATGAAATCGCTAGAAATATAACTGCTGTTGTTTATTTTGATAAAGCAAGTAAATTAAAGCTAACTATAGAGAGATCTTTGTCAACTGTTTTCATGCCTTTCCACGCGCACTGTTTGGGTGGGCTTGCTTTATTTTACTATGATGTTAGGTCCAAATTTCCCATAGCTTTATATAAAATCATACAAAAGATTTGAACAAAATCTTTTGATGCGTGGTAGTAGGCTTTTCATAAAAACGCCCCCAACTGGCAAGATTGACTAAACATACATTGGTCGAAACGCCTTGGTGAAATGACAAAGTCCTCTGTTATTTCTGCAAGCTGAAGATAATGAAACTACGAGCTCTACGTCGAGATAAGCTTTTTCCATGCTTTAAACCCAAAACTAAAAAAAAATACACATTAAAATTGGAAATCGGTACTGCCATTGAAAGTATGATGCGCGTCATGTGCGTGTTTAATCCTAATTGAATGTTCAATGCATATACGCTCGCGAAGATTCGATATGTCACTGTGTTGATATAGTAATAATCGTGCTAAAAATTCTGCAAAGAATGAAGTATGAGCTAGTTTGAAGAGGGAAACAAATTCACACCAATATAATTGCTTCAGTGGTTCACGCTTATTTTCAGACTGATTGCAACTGATTTCACTGCTGCAAGAAATCGTTTGAACATCGAATGTCTGGCAATTTCCTTTAATCAAGACATTAAATTTACAACATCATATCCGTTAGCTACAGACATACCCGAGTGGCATAATAATGAACAAGTCATTCTTTATTTCCTCAGCATGCGATATTGACGGTTGCTGCCAGGTTTGGTTCACTCTTCAATACTGAGAAAGGTTAGGGAACAGTACGAAAAGAATATAAATTGGCTCGAATTATCTACAAAGCCAACATCGAATTGCATTTTGAACTCATCAATCTTCATTTTCGACGATGATTGCAAATTGAAATTTTGTGTGGTTTGCGATTTCTTGCGTTTACTCCGAAAAACGATTACCGACTTTCTCATTGTCGGTGTTCCTTCTCTGTCGTCCTTGTTGTGGGGGCCCAACCAGTGAGGAGGATAATCTCACTTCAGCCAGTTGCAAATGTCCAAATTATCTTCATCTTCTTTATTATTCAAATTCCACTGCCATGATTATCAATTGAACAGGCTCTTTAGGCCGATTTGATTACTTTCTCGCCGTTTGTAAATGTAGACACTTATTTGAACATTGTGATATCATCGTTTGCTGTTGCCAGTGCGATATCTTGGACTGCGTTTACTCGTTAGGAATCAATCGAAAGAAAGCAATCGGAAGAATAACGATGACTGCGCAAATACAAATCTGGGATATACTGGCAGGGAGCAATGATTATTCAAATTTTGGTTGAATTGTTCACTGGTGATGGTTTGGCTATCTTCCTTACAACTATCACATCATTATTTTTAAGACGATTTTATGCGCTGCATATTACAGAATAGTTTGACTTATTTATAGAATTGGATTGCACCTAACTGTTTAAGTAATCTTAATTAAAATAACATCATCATAACCAGGATCAATACGCTATACGCTATCAATTTCAATACGATTCCTTTATCAGCCAAAAGCAAATACGCCGTTTTCTTGAACACGATCTGTATCGTGATACCGCCGTGTTGTTATGCGGTTAATTGAAATTGAAATATTAACGAGAATAGCCAAACGCAGATACCCCAAACATTGGCTAGAGTATTGGCCAGACTTTGGCACGTCTTACCTGTTGCTGTAGTGGTTGCGACGATAAATATTCAATGGCCATATAGCTGCTCTAATTGCCGAGGCTGGACCGGAGCCACTTACCGAAAAGGGTTCTAAACGGATAAATCAACCACTGAACGGACCCACCCACACATCCACCCGACCTGAGAACCTGAGCTTCCTTATTGTTTGATCGCTTTCGATTGGACCGTAATATTGTGCATCAAAAGGCTCTTCAGCAAATCGCCACCCACCGAGTTGCTGTCACATAAGTGGTCTTCTGGTCCGAGCAAGAGTCTAGACTCTAGACGTACTTTAACACCAGAAGCGCCTTTATCGAACACAACAGCAACGACACTCGTACCGACACATACAGAGACCTATACATTTGCTAAATCGATTCGATACGTTCAACCACAAGTATATTTGTGGTTGTATGAGAACTAGGTCACTTTTAACCTATATGACTTATTATATTTCATTGGTGAAATAGAAACAAAAGGGTTATATCACTAAAGTCGATGACTATATATCGAAAAAAATATGTTGCTGGTAACGTATAAATATTTTCCTTCAACAAATTGGTTCCACTGAAACACAGACATGTCCCAAATGTGCGTGTAACAAGCTGCGAAAGCAGAAATCACGTCCCAGATTGTCTCCCACCACCTCACGGGTGCGAAATGAAATTAGCAACAGTCACGATTGCACGACGAGCAAAAACTTGTGCCTATGATTGTCATTTCGCTCAATTCTGATTTCACTGCTGCAAGAAATCGTTTGAACATCGAATGTCTGGCAATTTCCTTTAATCAAGACATTAAATTTACAACATCATATCCGTTAGCTACAGACATACCCGAGTGGCATAATAATGAACAAGTCATTCTTTATTTCCTCAGCATGCGATATTGACGGTTGCTGCCAGGTTTGGTTCACTCTTCAATACTGAGAAAGGTTAGGGAACAGTACGAAAAGAATATAAATTGGCTCGAATTATCTACAAAGCCAACATCGAATTGCATTTTGAACTCATCAATCTTCATTTTCGACGATGATTGCAAATTGAAATTTTGTGTGGTTTGCGATTTCTTGCGTTTACTCCGAAAAACGATTACCGACTTTCTCATTGTCGGTGTTCCTTCTCTGTCGTCCTTGTTGTGGGGGCCCAACCAGTGAGGAGGATAATCTCACTTCAGCCAGTTGCAAATGTCCAAATTATCTTCATCTTCTTTATTATTCAAATTCCACTGCCATGATTATCAATTGAACAGGCTCTTTAGGCCGATTTGATTACTTTCTCGCCGTTTGTAAATGTAGACACTTATTTGAACATTGTGATATCATCGTTTGCTGTTGCCAGTGCGATATCTTGGACTGCGTTTACTCGTTAGGAATCAATCGAAAGAAAGCAATCGGAAGAATAACGATGACTGCGCAAATACAAATCTGGGATATACTGGCAGGGAGCAATGATTATTCAAATTTTGGTTGAATTGTTCACTGGTGATGGTTTGGCTATCTTCCTTATAACTATCACATCATTATTTTTAAGACGATTTTATGCGCTGCATATTACAGAATAGTTTGACTTATTTATAGAATTGGATTGCACCTAACTGTTTAAGTAATCTTAATTAAAATAACATCATCATAACCAGGATCAATACGCTATACGCTATCAATTTCAATACGATTCCTTTATCAGCCAAAAGCAAATACGCCGTTTTCTTGAACACGATCTGTATCGTGATACCGCCGTGTTGTTATGCGGTTAATTGAAATTGAAATATTAACGAGAATAGCCAAACGCAGATACCCCAAACATTGGCTAGAGTATTGGCCAGACTTTGGCACGTCTTACCTGTTGCTGTAGTGGTTGCGACGATAAATATTCAATGGCCATATAGCTGCTCTAATTGCCGAGGCTGGACCGGAGCCACTTACCGAAAAGGGTTCTAAACGGATAAATCAACCACTGAACGGACCCACCCACACATCCACCCGACCTGAGAACCTGAGCTTCCTTATTGTTTGATCGCTTTCGATAAAAAGAATATAAATTGGCTCGAATTATCTACAAAGCCAACATCGAATTGCATTTTGAACTCATCAATCTTCATTTTCGACGATGATTGCAAATTGAAATTTTGTGTGGTTTGCGATTTCTTGCGTTTACTCCGAAAAACGATTACCGACTTTCTCATTGTCGGTGTTCCTTCTCTGTCGTCCTTGTTGTGGGGGCCCAACCAGTGAGGAGGATAATCTCACTTCAGCCAGTTGCAAATGTCCAAATTATCTTCATCTTCTTTATTATTCAAATTCCACTGCCATGATTATCAATTGAACAGGCTCTTTAGGCCGATTTGATTACTTTCTCGCCGTTTGTAAATGTAGACACTTATTTGAACATTGTGATATCATCGTTTGCTGTTGCCAGTGCGATATCTTGGACTGCGTTTACTCGTTAGGAATCAATCGAAAGAAAGCAATCGGAAGAATAACGATGACTGCGCAAATACAAATCTCTGTTCCATTCGTGTTGCAAACGAGGTCACCTTAAGCTTATGTAAATTGGTCGTCCATTATTGGTCGAGAGTAGGATTTCTTACCTTTGAAAATTTCAACCTCAACTACCTGCATGTCCTGGCACTAGCCCTCGGTGTATGCTGCTCAACTCCCGTTCCTTATTTGCGGAGGTCATTTGCATGCTGCGTGTATGGTGGCTGGTGTAGCTGAAGAACGTACGACACTCATGACACCTTCACGATGACGATGGCGTGATTGCACCGCTACAGGAGCCAAATTTGCATGCGCCTATCTCAAAGACAAATAGCTTATCTTAATTGAGCTTAGGCGGGCTGCTTCTTTCTGTGCACCGCGACTTGTCACATACACAGGCGGTTCATGCAAGAGCCGCTTGGCCTACCAGCAGTTTCGTGGTTTGTCTTAAATTAAATCTCGCAGAGCTGCTAATACACGTGATTTAACCGTATTCCACGTGGTTTTTACTCACCTCATCTGCAAGCCATGCACACTTTGTCGTGTATATTCATCATTTCGTTATAGTAGAACGATCTGGCGATCGTGTAGCCCAATCGACACCGAGTATCGCGTGGTACCAATTTGTCGTAACCACATCCGCGAAGCTTAAACTTCATGTTGTCGTTGGCAGAAGGTGTTATTTGAAGCCCAAGAGGTGTAAACTTCGCGCCACTAGCAGGTTGGAATAAAAGTTCGCGAGATAGGAACAGTGAAAAGGAACTAGTCCAAAAGAGACAGTCTCATAAAGCAAAATAACTCCCCTGGCTTTTGCGAGGAAGCACAATAATATAAAGTTTTTCAATTAGAAATTTTGTTGATGCTTATTACGCACGACACGCCTCTCGGCCGGACGTGCCGAAGAAGCGTCCGGGAATCATAACAAGCTAATGGAAATCAAAACTTGTGCCATGCAGCGATCGGCTGCACCGCATGGATTGGAGTGCAGAGGAAACGACGGCCGATCCGATGCTAGTGGTTGCAGCACAACACGACATCGCCGCCAGGGTTAGCCAGGGAGTGCATTTCTGGTTTTGTTTCACACCGTGGGATTTTTCCGCCGTTTTTGTCCGGCTGGCGCACTGGATCATCTTCCTGCTTTTATTTGGTATTTATCCAAGCAACCAGCACCAACGTGCGAAGCTTCCTCTTCGCGCTTCGCACAATGGAACCCGAAGAAAACAAGCGTGGTGAAAAATCGCGAAACTTTATCTAACAGAACCGCACCACTTGGCACGGATGTGCGGGAGCATCCTGCTTCCTCTTCGCGCTTCGCACAATGGAACCCGAAGAAAACAAGCGTGGTGAAAAATCGCGAAACTTTATCTAACAGAACCGCACCACTTGGCACGGATGTGCGGGAGCATCCTTGCCAGCAGTGTGGGTGGATAGTGGAAGTTAATAAACTAATTTAAACTGAGAGAAAACTTTACCACCCGCAGCCTGTCTGCCGCCGTGTTTGCTTCATTCCGTTCGAGCGTCATACGCGCTGGTTGTTTTTTGTTTTGGTTCCACATCGTCCGTGAAAATGGATGAATTAGTTCGCTCCGTTGGTGGTACAGGAACTACGGCGAAATTCAACCATACTCGTGACATTGTGGTGATAATTTATGTGTGTAGTTTTATTTTTTGTCCGTCTCTCCACGCAACAACAACTATTAAAATGTTTCGCTTTTTCTCGTTTTCGCACTTCAAGTTGGAATGGAAGCTTGGAGGGACATAATTTTTGGTCACGCTTTGTCAGCAGAATTAATGGCAATTTTTCACATCCGGAAGTAACCACTTCAAACATGTGCTCGGTGAGGGTTTCCCATTAACAGAAGGTCTTCATTTTTCAGAGCAGCATCCTGGAGAGATGGAATTCAAAATAGATAAAGTGTTTGAAAGAATCTTCGAATGAAATTCTCAACCAATAATCATTCCAGTTAAAATCCCGGAAGGACTGTTCCCATTAGCGCTAACAATCTGTTTGTGGAAATCGATGCATATTGAACTATTCTTCAGCTTAAATCGATCCAATCGAGCTTAACATGTCCGGAGAGCGTCATCGCCTGATTGACATAAATTGGTCAGCTGATGGATGTGTTCGTATGAATGAGTTTCGATTCCTTTTTTGTCATCCCTCAGCTTTTGAGTGAAGAGATCGTTCCCTTTATATTTTTCCTAAAACATCCGCTAAACCTTTCCGGTCGATGTATCTCCGTCGTGATACGCTTCAATTGCTCAGAATTGAAGACGAAACTATGCGAAGAAAAGCACGCGAAAACGATGCCTCAATCTGTCTCGCTCTCACCATGCATCATCCTGAGGATGTGTCGTCGCCCAGGAATGTCTCTGAATTGTCGTTTTATTCAGTGCAGTTGCGGACCGGACTATCAGGAAGATTATTGCTTCGTAAACTTCCCACACAAGTGACCAAGGGATGGGGCAAGCAAATGCATCGCTCGAACCTTCTGTCTGAATAGATCCGCTGCATTGAAATAGTTGTGTTAGGGTGGACGAGAGAAAATGTGTCCTTGCAGGCATTCCATTCATGGCAAAGTTATAAAGAATGCATGTTCGGAGCCGGTCAAAGGATTGCTGGAAAGGAAAGGACGAAAAGGAGCGCCCAGAACGGGAGCGAGCTGGGCCGGATTTATTCTGTCATGGATCAACGTCATCAAGGAAATGGAAATTTGCTTTTGGAGGTATATTCTATGGATGCTATATAGCTAAGGCACTGCACAATCCCTGCGCTTTGTTTTCATATTGTTCCACGTGATTTGATATTACTTTGCATAAAGTACACGCTTTGAATGAGCGACTTATGGCTTTAAAAGCAGCTCAAGCTCAGCTTGCAGGAATAAAGGATTATATTTATATTTCATTCCAGGCTTTATGATTTCGTATTTCTCTTATGCGGGGGATTATCTTGTATGCAGTATCATTTCATTAGCAATGACATTATTGACATTTGATGAACATTCCTGCTGCAAGCACATCATTTTTATCTCTTCCCGTCAGTTTTCCCACAAGCATGCCCCCCCGCCTCTTGAGTGAAAAATCACAAAAGCTCGTCCATCTAATCCTTTACCTCGTCCATCGCTTCATAAAGCGCATTTGCGCGCATTTCAGCTATTCCTGCATCCGTGGTAATGCTGCAAGCACATCATTTTTATCTCTTCCCGTCAGTTTTCCCACAAGCATGCCCCCCCGCCTCTTGAGTGAAAAATCACAAAAGCTCGTCCATCTAATCCTTTACCTCGTCCATCGCTTCATAAAGCGCATTTGCGCGCATTTCAGCTTCTGCGCATTGCCCGCAACTGGTGACTTTCTTATCACCGTCTGTAACCATCCGCCTTTCAACTGACTTTCTTAAGCCGTGAGGCCAAATAAAACACACTCACACGTACACATGGCTCCCAATGACCCCGGACACTTAATTGCTGATGGTGCGATAGCATTCAGCTCGTATTAATTGCTTATTTATCACCCGCTAAGCATCTTATGTCATGCGCTGATAAACGAGCGCATCGAAGAAAAGCACGCGAAAACGATGCCTCAATCTGTCTCGCTCTCACCATGCATCATCCTGAGGATGTGTCGTCGCCCAGGAATGTCTCTGAATTGTCGTTTTATTCAGTGCAGTTGCGGACCGGACTATCAGGAAGATTATTGCTTCGTAAACTTCCCACACAAGTGACCAAGGGATGGGGCAAGCAAATGCATCGCTCGAACCTTCTGTCTGAATAGATCCGCTGCATTGAAATAGTTGTGTTAGGGTGGACGAGAGAAAATGTGTCCTTGCAGGCATTCCATTCATGGCAAAGTTATAAAGAATGCATGTTCGGAGCCGGTCAAAGGATTGCTGGAAAGGAAAGGACGAAAAGGAGCGCCCAGAACGGGAGCGAGCTGGGCCGGATTTATTCTGTCATGGATCAACGTCATCAAGGAAATGGAAATTTGCTTTTGGAGGTATATTCTATGGATGCTATATAGCTAAGGCACTGCACAATCCCTGCGCTTTGTTTTCATATTGTTCCACGTGATTTGATATTACTTTGC
>KZ067611.1:18998-37840 GCA_002091845.1 Anopheles cracens | reverse complement strand
ACCGTCGATCGTGGTAAATGAGTGTGCTTGTGTATGTGGGCGAGTGTGTACGTGCTGGTCGTTGTGCCGTTGCGTCATGGTGCTCCGTTTATTCATCGCGAACCCTTCGCACTTGTCCCGGAACGCACCGTTTTGTCGTGTTCGTGCCGTTGCCATATCTTTCTGGAACGGCAAGACGTTGATAAGGCAGGCGCAGTAGCAGTCGCCCCGCTCGCCCGACCTACCTGCCGTTCACCGATACGCCCGCCTGAACGAAACCCGTCGTCGGATCAAGTATCCGTCAAGTGGAACGGAGCTCCTCTGCCCCTGCCGATGTCCCTCCGTCGACGGATACCGGATGTTCGACGACTGAATCACCACCATCTCTAAGGTGCACGGTGCACGGTCGGTCGGATGCGTCTTCGTGCGACGACGGGCGGGAGAAAGGAATCGGTATAGTACTCTTGTCACCAGGTTCCGTGTGCATTCCACAGGTTTCTTCCGATTGCGTCCAGTGCTGCTTGTGTGTAGAAAGCTGCTTCCGATTGGAAGATGCTGCCGATGATCGTGCTCGTTGTGGTGGTGGTGACCGTTTCGTCTCGTTCGATTCCTTTGAGAGCGTCTGAGATTTTTGTTTTGCTGCATCGCATTCAGTTCCGGAGTCTGTGGCTTGTAAACAACGGATCGAACTAACGATCGGACTTGCAGAGCCGCGAGAGGGTCGGTGGGTGTAGGTGCAGGTGGTGTATATTATTTGTTTATTTGTTTTGTTTCCATATATCCACCATAGTCGATCCTCAGAAATTGATCGTATCGTGTTTTTTTTGGTTTTCATTCCAGCCCGTGAAACATTACGACCCATTGATAAGGCACATGTAAGAGGGGGGAGTTCTTGAACATCTGTGGCTTGTAAACAACGGATCGAACTAACGATCGGACTTGCAGAGCCGCGAGAGGGTCGGTGGGTGTAGGTGCAGGTGGACACAAAATTGCCCCTGTGATAACGATCCTTCCGACGGATTGCTTCCCGAGGCAGAATTAAGCCCTTTCGCTGTGTAGTGTAATGTCTATTTCACGATGAAAACAGTTTATTGCTATTCATATGGGGCATTGAGCATCGTTCAACTGTTTGCGTGTATGTGTGTATGTGGGGGAGTACGATGCAATTGATAAGATTCAATCAAAACACCGTGGATCGACTAGGGTTCCTTTTTTCCCTCATTTCCATCCTCCCGAGGGCTCCTCGCAAGACGAGCCGTGGATCGTAATTATCCTCCGAAGTAGGCTTTGTCAACATGAGCGGATGAAAGAAGGGTGCAGAGAACAAGAAGCGCGGTGGTAGATGGAGGCACACAACACACCCCATCCCAGCACTCCCCGTCTCGTCCCATCGTCGTGTGGCACTAGCCCGGCGCAGAAACGAAGCACGGGCGCAAGCAAATGATCGTGGAACATGGTTGAAGTTACGTCGGTCGTTTAAGCTGACCGGACTTGTTTGAACAGCGCTTTTTTGCGCTGCCTTTACCCCTTTATTTCACGAGTAAATTGCGCCTGGATGAATTCATATGTACGAAGGAGCCGTACGCGTACGTACGTACCGAGGAGGGCTGCGTGACTCGCGTTGTTGTTTCAAGCAAACACACAATTACGCCAACTCAGCAGCATGCGCAAAAATGAAGAATGACTATGGCAAATACGAACTAGAACTTACTTCGGTATGTTCTTTCGGTATATTATTTGTTTATTTGTTTTGTTTCCATATATCCACCATAGTCGATCCTCAGAAATTGATCGTATCGTGTTTTTTTTTGGTTTTCATTCCAGCCCGTGAAACATTACGACCCATTGATAAGGCACATGTAAGAGGGGGGAGTTCTTGAACACCGTTTTCCACCAGTTCGAGTGGCGACGGTGATATCTCGCATCGTCGATAATTATCGATAGAGCCACAGTGCCCCGTTCCCAACAGCTCACGGTCATTGCTACCGAGCGCTGGATTAACAGCGTTTAATTCCGCCTTCTTAAAGACAGGCGTGTGGGCATCAAGTACACGGTCGGGCTCGGTTGTGAGTGCGAGTTTTTGTGTGCATTTTTTCTTCCTTAAATGTTGTGACGAATCCGCGGTTGGCATACACGAGGCTCTGTGAACTGCAACCGAATTAGATATTAGAAATTGGCACCTAGGGAAAAGGCGAATTCTCCGCACTTAACACTTAACACAGTTGCCAGTTTAACCACTTCCCCGCCCAGTGTGCAACGATCGACGATCATGCTCAATTTTCCAATGAAACAAATGATTCCACCTCCCACCACCGGCACCGGCGTGTGGACGGTACACTCCTTCTAGCTTGCCGACGTCGCCGGTGACGATGATCTCGCAAGTAACTGCTAGGAAAACGCGAACTCCGAAGCCGGCCGTGGAGCCGGTCCACCGTAGAAGATCACGTTCTTGATTGTCTTTTCAATTGAACAAAGATAAAAAACTAGCGCGTTTACATACGGCACCGGCAATGGCGCAGATGCGTACACACGGTGCCTTTTTTTGTTTTTGCAGCATTTACTTGGTTTGCTCACATGAAACTTTTTCAAAATTCTGTCAGCTTCCTACCAATTGGGGGAGGGGGTAAGGTGCTTAAGAATAAATGAGAAAAACACAAAGGAAGTCTCTGTTGTGAGGTAGATACAACGAACAGTTTGTAGTGTGTTGAGTTTTTCGTTTTTTTTGTTTTTTTTTTGCATCGTTGTCTATATTTGTGTATGCACGGACACACACACACGAAAAAAAACCAGCAGCAGAATAGAACGATATCCAAAAACCTGTGCTGAAGTTACATAAAATGGTCACTTCGAACAACAAAAACGCTTGGTCGGAGCGCGCTCGGGCACGGGCCAGAGATGTGTGAAAAATTGACCAATTAAAAAAGCATACTCTCGCGCTGCCATCCCGTCCCCCAAGAGGGAAGGGAAAAGATAAGAGATAAGACGGACGGACGGACGGATGGTAGAAAACGAAAAAGAACGGCGCTTCTCCGGCCACCCCGGTAGGGACGAGAGATGAAGCAAAAGAGTTCCGAGAGATTGTAGGCGACGGAGAAGGGCACGGGAAAAAAACACCGGCCGTGGCCGCACAACCGTTCAGTACAGTCTCGAGCGCGCTGCTGATTAACACTGTCGTTGCGCGAACCCGTCGTCGTCGTCGGTATTGATCCCGAGAGATTTTCCCTTCCCTCCTCCCCTTCGCGTCTGTGTGTGTGTGTATGTGTGCTCCACCGCGGCGCAGGTTCTGGTCCGGTGCCAATAGTGGTAATCACGGCCCGTTGATATGTCGCGCACATAATCAGTGCCCCTTGGTCACACGTACCCGCGTACAAACACTAGCGAGACGGCGAACACGGTCCGCTGCTGCTGCTGCTGTTGCACTCAGTGTCGTCTACGAGTGGCACAGACGATCAGTTCGCTCCCTTAATCGTCGAATGTAGTTTCGTGTGCGCGCGGCATGATGATGCAGTTTTTGCCTCTTACAGAATGTGTACCACTGCTCGCGAGCCAATATGCTGCAACCAAAATGTCTAACACCGGTATAGAATACAGCGAGCTGAACGACAGAACGAAAGGTAAGCTCTAATGCTCGGCAATTCGGATACTTTCGGGTTCGTGGGGTGGACGCGATAGCGAGCGGCTGCGATATAGGATTCGCCCCGTGATGGTTATACCACTTGCCGCGCGCGATAAGAATATCTTTTGCATCGCGAGGTGAACATTTGTTACCGTAGAGTCGCCCGTCGGTACCACCCAGCCGGCCATCCTTTATCTAATGCGGTTTTGTTGTTTCGTTGCTTGCAGGAAGCCACCACGACAGCCCGAGCCATACGTCCGATACGGCGTATGAGTCATGCCTGAGTCCCCTTCAGCCGAACGACAGCAGCAGCTTCAGTGCGATCAACGTATGTGCGATTTGCTGTGATCGAGCAACGGGCAAACACTATGGGGCCGCCTCCTGCGATGGATGCAAAGGATTCTTTCGGCGGAGCGTTCGGAAGAATCATACGTACTCCTGCAGGTAGCAAAGATGAAGCACGACGAGAAAAAAAATCAACAGCAGGCTAAAGTCCAGTAAACATTCGAATTTTTCTTTCTTTTTTCTTTCGTTCCTGATCCAGATTCTCGCGCAATTGCGTGGTGGACAAAGACAAACGCAACCAGTGCCGGTACTGTAGGCTTAAGAAATGTTTCAAAGCTGGAATGAAAAAAGAAGGTAATACTAAGCGCGCGTCCATCGCGCAATCATCGTCGGATGCTCCCGGATCTCAAGATTGATAGTAATGTTTTGACTCACTCACTCTTGTCCCACACATACACACACGCACATACACAGCGGTCCAGAACGAGCGGGATCGCATAAGCTGTCGCAAGCCGAGCACGGATGATAAGAACACCATCAACGGACTGTCGGTGAAGTTTCTACTGCGGGCAGAAAACTTTAGCCGCCATTTCGGGGCCGCTCTGGACGAGACGAACGATGCCGAGGAGGCGGACCTGTCATCGAAGCGGTTCGCTAGCATCAACGACGTGTGCGACTCGATGAAGCAGCAGCTTCTGATACTGGTCGAGTGGGCGAAATCGATACCGGCCTTCGCCGAACTGCAGCTAGACGATCAGGTGGCCCTGCTTCGGGCGCACGCCGGCGAGCACCTGCTGCTCGGGCTGTCCCGGCGCTCGATGCACCTGCAGGACATGCTGCTGCTCGGCAACAACTGTATCATTACGAAGCAGTGCCCGGACGCGAACATGTCGCCGAACCTGGACATCTCCCGGATCGGGGCGCGCATCATCGACGAGCTAGTGAGTGCCATGAAAGAGATTCAGATCGACGACTCGGAGCTGGCGTGCATAAAGGCGCTGGTATTTTTCGACCCAAGTACGTTTTCTCGCGCAAATGGTTGCCCACAAGCATTATATGGTGTGTTTGTGTGTGTGTGTTTTTTTTATTCATTCTGCAGGTGCGAAAGGACTGAATGAACCCGCCAAGATCAAATCGCTTAGGCATCAGGTGCTGAATAACCTCGAGGACTACATATCGGATAAACTTTACGATTCCAGGTGAGATGACGATGACAATCTGTTATGATTGTTTGATCCTTACATGCAACTTTCCTATAGGGGTCGTTTCGGGGAGATTCTGTTGCTACTACCAGTGCTACAGTCGATCACGTGGCAAATGATCCAACAGATAGAACTTGCCAAAATGTTTGGTGTTGCACACATCGACAGCCTACTGCAGGAGATGCTCCTAGGAGCGCGGCGCAGGTTCTGGTCCGGTGCCAATAGTGGTAATCACGGCCCGTTGATATGTCGCGCACATAATCAGTGCCCCTTGGTCACACGTACCCGCGTACAAACACTAGCGAGACGGCGAACACGGTCCGCTGCTGCTGCTGCTGTTGCACTCAGTGTCGTCTACGAGTGGCACAGACGATCAGTTCGCTCCCTTAATCGTCGAATGTAGTTTCGTGTGCGCGCGGCATGATGATGCAGTTTTTGCCTCTTACAGAATGTGTACCACTGCTCGCGAGCCAATATGCTGCAACCAAAATGTCTAACACCGGTATAGAATACAGCGAGCTGAACGACAGAACGAAAGGTAAGCTCTAATGCTCGGCAATTCGGATACTTTCGGGTTCGTGGGGTGGACGCGATAGCGAGCGGCTGCGATATAGGATTCGCCCCGTGATGGTTATACCACTTGCCGCGCGCGATAAGAATATCTTTTGCATCGCGAGGTGAACATTTGTTACCGTAGAGTCGCCCGTCGGTACCACCCAGCCGGCCATCCTTTATCTAATGCGGTTTTGTTGTTTCGTTGCTTGCAGGAAGCCACCACGACAGCCCGAGCCATACGTCCGATACGGCGTATGAGTCATGCCTGAGTCCCCTTCAGCCGAACGACAGCAGCAGCTTCAGTGCGATCAACGTATGTGCGATTTGCTGTGATCGAGCAACGGGCAAACACTATGGGGCCGCCTCCTGCGATGGATGCAAAGGATTCTTTCGGCGGAGCGTTCGGAAGAATCATACGTACTCCTGCAGGTAGCAAAGATGAAGCACGACGAGAAAAAAAATCAACAGCAGGCTAAAGTCCAGTAAACATTCGAATTTTTCTTTCTTTTTTCTTTCGTTCCTGATCCAGATTCTCGCGCAATTGCGTGGTGGACAAAGACAAACGCAACCAGTGCCGGTACTGTAGGCTTAAGAAATGTTTCAAAGCTGGAATGAAAGAAAAAAATCAACAGCAGGCTAAAGTCCAGTAAACATTCGAATTTTTCTTTCTTTTTTCTTTCGTTCCTGATCCAGATTCTCGCGCAATTGCGTGGTGGACAAAGACAAACGCAACCAGTGCCGGTACTGTAGGCTTAAGAAATGTTTCAAAGCTGGAATGAAAAAAGAAGGTAATACTAAGCGCGCGTCCATCGCGCAATCATCGTCGGATGCTCCCGGATCTCAAGATTGATAGTAATGTTTTGACTCACTCACTCTTGTCCCACACATACACACACGCACATACACAGCGGTCCAGAACGAGCGGGATCGCATAAGCTGTCGCAAGCCGAGCACGGATGATAAGAACACCATCAACGGACTGTCGGTGAAGTTTCTACTGCGGGCAGAAAACTTTAGCCGCCATTTCGGGGCCGCTCTGGACGAGACGAACGATGCCGAGGAGGCGGACCTGTCATCGAAGCGGTTCGCTAGCATCAACGACGTGTGCGACTCGATGAAGCAGCAGCTTCTGATACTGGTCGAGTGGGCGAAATCGATACCGGCCTTCGCCGAACTGCAGCTAGACGATCAGGTGGCCCTGCTTCGGGCGCACGCCGGCGAGCACCTGCTGCTCGGGCTGTCCCGGCGCTCGATGCACCTGCAGGACATGCTGCTGCTCGGCAACAACTGTATCATTACGAAGCAGTGCCCGGACGCGAACATGTCGCCGAACCTGGACATCTCCCGGATCGGGGCGCGCATCATCGACGAGCTAGTGAGTGCCATGAAAGAGATTCAGATCGACGACTCGGAGCTGGCGTGCATAAAGGCGCTGGTATTTTTCGACCCAAGTACGTTTTCTCGCGCAAATGGTTGCCCACAAGCATTATATGGTGTGTTTGTGTGTGTGTGTTTTTTTTATTCATTCTGCAGGTGCGAAAGGACTGAATGAACCCGCCAAGATCAAATCGCTTAGGCATCAGGTGCTGAATAACCTCGAGGACTACATATCGGATAAACTTTACGATTCCAGGTGAGATGACGATGACAATCTGTTATGATTGTTTGATCCTTACATGCAACTTTCCTATAGGGGTCGTTTCGGGGAGATTCTGTTGCTACTACCAGTGCTACAGTCGATCACGTGGCAAATGATCCAACAGATAGAACTTGCCAAAATGTTTGGTGTTGCACACATCGACAGCCTACTGCAGGAGATGCTCCTAGGAGGTACGGATATAATCCAACACGAATGATTCGTGTGGTCGGGCATTTTTTAAATTTACACACGCTTTAACAATTCCCGCTCGCCGACAGGTGACGCGATAGATACATCTTCCACGATCACCTCACCGATGAACATGATGAACACCAACAACAGCCCATCCGATTCATGTGATACGACTCAGCTGGCGTCGTCGATGGGAGGGCCAGCCGTGGACCACGAAGCACAAGATCCCCTAGTACAAATGTCGTCCCTGAACGGGGGTGGGTATGGTGGCCCCGACACGGACAGCCTGCTCATCTCCCCCATGGACACAGTGACCGCGAATAGCTACTGCAACCGCAAGCAACCCGGACATACCACCCCCGATCCACTGAACGGCCATCTGCACGGTTCGAGAGGTGGCGGTGCAGCCGGATCTGCCGTCCCGGATGCGAGTTACATGCAGCAGGACCAACAGCGGCACGTACCGGGCGGCAGCTCGACGGATTCCGCGGTGGCGGTGGCGAGCATATACTTCCACGCGCCATCAAGCGTCGGTGCGCCGTCGTCACTGCAGCTCGACAGTGACGTCGCGATGTACAACAACAACAACTTGGCGTGCTGCCAGAGCGAGCTGACGCACACGGGAAAGGGCTGCGACATGGTGAAAATCGAAACCAAACGTGAACCAGAGAATGCCTGAGTCCAAGCCCAGTTCTCTTGCCATTCTCTATAAGCTAGCACGGCCACTCTACGGTCGAACGGAACGTTGGTGCAATGTTAGGTAAAAAGCATAGGAAAAACATACGAAACAATTTTGATATTTGCGATGCAAGATTAGCTAGGTATGGAAAGGTTTGCCCCGACTTTGAGTTTGGTTTTCGTTTACAACTATGTTTTAGAATGTTTTCTTTGTTAACGGTAGTTATTGTTTGCTTGTTTTTTTTTTCGTTTTGTTGGATTTCTTACTGTCGGTTCTTCGGTTATGGGAAAATTTGACATGTTAAGTTTCTCAAAATCAGCAGCAGCTGCAGCAGTACGGGAAAAGTATGTTGAAAGAGTTTTTCTTTCCGGCGGCTGTTACGTGGTGAGGCTGACGGTTGGTATGCGTTTATGTTTTGCTGTTTCGATTATTATATGGGGCAGGAGTAGGACAACGTTTAAAATTGTAAGAATAACGATGCTAGTAGGCTATAATAGCAAAGTCAAACTCAACTTCTGTGAGGTAGGTTTCTTGTACATATATACATATATACTTCAGGTGGTGTGCATTCGGGAGGTGATTGTTATACTCTTTACGTAGGTTAAGTCCTTCCTCCCATTTACTCCCGTTTCCTTTTTTCCGTACAACGTGAAGGAAGAGACCCTCTATAGACTTGTTTTTTCTGTTTTCTGGGACGAAAAGTGCAAATAAAACGACTGTTATTTTCCGTTTCTATTCGGTCGGACAATGAAAGCAACGGAGGAATGGCTCTTCACTTGCTTCATATTTTGTCCGAAAAAATGGCAAACGTAGAACAAAACAAAAAAAAACACATACACGTATCATAGTAACTCTGATGAAAGAACACAACATCGCGCTCATAATTGCTAAACATGCATGCCTCACAAAAACATCAATCGCTCGGAGGAATCTCGGAGAAACTTGCCCTAGTTGATAGGCGAGGGCCCGCGTTGCACCGCTAAGTTAGTTGCTCCGACACTCACGCTGAGTGGAGGAAACGTTGATAACCGTGGATGGCGACCTAATGTGACATAGGCCGATCGCGCTCGTCGGTGTGCACCGCCAACCTTAGCGCGGGTAGCCTATCGCTCGCCACACTAGTACGAATAGACCTGTCGTGGGGTAATAGACCGTACGCCACCGTGCTGCTCGATCGCGGAAGCAATAGGCTGTGTTCACCTACCTCGATCGACGATTCCGGAGCGAGAGAATAACTGAAGATGGTGGTGGTGGTGGTGGCTTAGGCGGTTTGTGATCGAGGGCTGCCCTGCACAACGTCATATTTATTCCCATGCCGTTGGGGTTGAGACGTAGATGGTGAATTCATTTAAACACATACCCGCAGTTTTAGTCTTTAGTCTTCGCAGGAGCAAATCCTAGCAAGTGCAGCGTAGGCTGCCTGCCTGTCAGTGCCATTCCGCTGGGGCCGTGTTGCCCAAGGATCTGTTACCCTTCGCCATCGATGCATGTGTCGACGCGGCTCGCGACTGTGGACTATGAGTTGTTTGACACGCGCTGAGTGAGTGTTCATCCGTCGCACAACAACAAACGGCGAACGGCGGAACCGTTCGCTAACCGTGTCGGGATCTGGAGCCGATCGTTCACGCGCGCTTGTACTTGTGAACGCAACTGTATTTCGAGTGAGTTTGTTTGAGTATGGTGCATGTGATAGTAAAGGTAGATCGCTTCGTGACCATCCAAAGTGTACCGATGAGACCGCGAGGAAGTTATCAATGTTCACAGGAACGCACTTGAAGTTACGCACAATTACCAACCCCGGCGGAAAGAAAACGAATCCGCACATCCGCGGGATATCGATGATAAGCAAGCACGTTACTGTAGCAAGCACAAGAAGCGCCTTCTGATTTTTTTTTACCGGCAAGTAGTAACTGAACGTTAGCGTTACTCTTGTGTGCAAATCTCGAGTGACAAAGAACAAGTGGCAAGTGCAAAAATGTGCTCCAGAAGGCAGACACCAGTGATTTCGCGGCGCAGGTTCTGGTCCGGTGCCAATAGTGGTAATCACGGCCCGTTGATATGTCGCGCACATAATCAGTGCCCCTTGGTCACACGTACCCGCGTACAAACACTAGCGAGACGGCGAACACGGTCCGCTGCTGCTGCTGCTGTTGCACTCAGTGTCGTCTACGAGTGGCACAGACGATCAGTTCGCTCCCTTAATCGTCGAATGTAGTTTCGTGTGCGCGCGGCATGATGATGCAGTTTTTGCCTCTTACAGAATGTGTACCACTGCTCGCGAGCCAATATGCTGCAACCAAAATGTCTAACACCGGTATAGAATACAGCGAGCTGAACGACAGAACGAAAGGTAAGCTCTAATGCTCGGCAATTCGGATACTTTCGGGTTCGTGGGGTGGACGCGATAGCGAGCGGCTGCGATATAGGATTCGCCCCGTGATGGTTATACCACTTGCCGCGCGCGATAAGAATATCTTTTGCATCGCGAGGTGAACATTTGTTACCGTAGAGTCGCCCGTCGGTACCACCCAGCCGGCCATCCTTTATCTAATGCGGTTTTGTTGTTTCGTTGCTTGCAGGAAGCCACCACGACAGCCCGAGCCATACGTCCGATACGGCGTATGAGTCATGCCTGAGTCCCCTTCAGCCGAACGACAGCAGCAGCTTCAGTGCGATCAACGTATGTGCGATTTGCTGTGATCGAGCAACGGGCAAACACTATGGGGCCGCCTCCTGCGATGGATGCAAAGGATTCTTTCGGCGGAGCGTTCGGAAGAATCATACGTACTCCTGCAGGTAGCAAAGATGAAGCACGACGAGAAAAAAATCAACAGCAGGCTAAAGTCCAGTAAACATTCGAATTTTTCTTTCTTTTTTCTTTCGTTCCTGATCCAGATTCTCGCGCAATTGCGTGGTGGACAAAGACAAACGCAACCAGTGCCGGTACTGTAGGCTTAAGAAATGTTTCAAAGCTGGAATGAAAAAAGAAGGTAATACTAAGCGCGCGTCCATCGCGCAATCATCGTCGGATGCTCCCGGATCTCAAGATTGATAGTAATGTTTTGACTCACTCACTCTTGTCCCACACATACACACACGCACATACACAGCGGTCCAGAACGAGCGGGATCGCATAAGCTGTCGCAAGCCGAGCACGGATGATAAGAACACCATCAACGGACTGTCGGTGAAGTTTCTACTGCGGGCAGAAAACTTTAGCCGCCATTTCGGGGCCGCTCTGGACGAGACGAACGATGCCGAGGAGGCGGACCTGTCATCGAAGCGGTTCGCTAGCATCAACGACGTGTGCGACTCGATGAAGCAGCAGCTTCTGATACTGGTCGAGTGGGCGAAATCGATACCGGCCTTCGCCGAACTGCAGCTAGACGATCAGGTGGCCCTGCTTCGGGCGCACGCCGGCGAGCACCTGCTGCTCGGGCTGTCCCGGCGCTCGATGCACCTGCAGGACATGCTGCTGCTCGGCAACAACTGTATCATTACGAAGCAGTGCCCGGACGCGAACATGTCGCCGAACCTGGACATCTCCCGGATCGGGGCGCGCATCATCGACGAGCTAGTGAGTGCCATGAAAGAGATTCAGATCGACGACTCGGAGCTGGCGTGCATAAAGGCGCTGGTATTTTTCGACCCAAGTACGTTTTCTCGCGCAAATGGTTGCCCACAAGCATTATATGGTGTGTTTGTGTGTGTGTGTTTTTTTTATTCATTCTGCAGGTGCGAAAGGACTGAATGAACCCGCCAAGATCAAATCGCTTAGGCATCAGGTGCTGAATAACCTCGAGGACTACATATCGGATAAACTTTACGATTCCAGGTGAGATGACGATGACAATCTGTTATGATTGTTTGATCCTTACATGCAACTTTCCTATAGGGGTCGTTTCGGGGAGATTCTGTTGCTACTACCAGTGCTACAGTCGATCACGTGGCAAATGATCCAACAGATAGAACTTGCCAAAATGTTTGGTGTTGCACACATCGACAGCCTACTGCAGGAGATGCTCCTAGGAGGTACGGATATAATCCAACACGAATGATTCGTGTGGTCGGGCATTTTTTAAATTTACACACGCTTTAACAATTCCCGCTCGCCGACAGGTGACGCGATAGATACATCTTCCACGATCACCTCACCGATGAACATGATGAACACCAACAACAGCCCATCCGATTCATGTGATACGACTCAGCTGGCGTCGTCGATGGGAGGGCCAGCCGTGGACCACGAAGCACAAGATCCCCTAGTACAAATGTCGTCCCTGAACGGGGGTGGGTATGGTGGCCCCGACACGGACAGCCTGCTCATCTCCCCCATGGACACAGTGACCGCGAATAGCTACTGCAACCGCAAGCAACCCGGACATACCACCCCCGATCCACTGAACGGCCATCTGCACGGTTCGAGAGGTGGCGGTGCAGCCGGATCTGCCGTCCCGGATGCGAGTTACATGCAGCAGGACCAACAGCGGCACGTACCGGGCGGCAGCTCGACGGATTCCGCGGTGGCGGTGGCGAGCATATACTTCCACGCGCCATCAAGCGTCGGTGCGCCGTCGTCACTGCAGCTCGACAGTGACGTCGCGATGTACAACAACAACAACTTGGCGTGCTGCCAGAGCGAGCTGACGCACACGGGAAAGGGCTGCGACATGGTGAAAATCGAAACCAAACGTGAACCAGAGAATGCCTGAGTCCAAGCCCAGTTCTCTTGCCATTCTCTATAAGCTAGCACGGCCACTCTACGGTCGAACGGAACGTTGGTGCAATGTTAGGTAAAAAGCATAGGAAAAACATACGAAACAATTTTGATATTTGCGATGCAAGATTAGCTAGGTATGGAAAGGTTTGCCCCGACTTTGAGTTTGGTTTTCGTTTACAACTATGTTTTAGAATGTTTTCTTTGTTAACGGTAGTTATTGTTTGCTTGTTTTTTTTTTCGTTTTGTTGGATTTCTTACTGTCGGTTCTTCGGTTATGGGAAAATTTGACATGTTAAGTTTCTCAAAATCAGCAGCAGCTGCAGCAGTACGGGAAAAGTATGTTGAAAGAGTTTTTCTTTCCGGCGGCTGTTACGTGGTGAGGCTGACGGTTGGTATGCGTTTATGTTTTGCTGTTTCGATTATTATATGGGGCAGGAGTAGGACAACGTTTAAAATTGTAAGAATAACGATGCTAGTAGGCTATAATAGCAAAGTCAAACTCAACTTCTGTGAGGTAGGTTTCTTGTACATATATACATATATACTTCAGGTGGTGTGCATTCGGGAGGTGATTGTTATACTCTTTACGTAGGTTAAGTCCTTCCTCCCATTTACTCCCGTTTCCTTTTTTCCGTACAACGTGAAGGAAGAGACCCTCTATAGACTTGTTTTTTCTGTTTTCTGGGACGAAAAGTGCAAATAAAACGACTGTTATTTTCCGTTTCTATTCGGTCGGACAATGAAAGCAACGGAGGAATGGCTCTTCACTTGCTTCATATTTTGTCCGAAAAAATGGCAAACGTAGAACAAAACAAAAAAAAACACATACACGTATCATAGTAACTCTGATGAAAGAACACAACATCGCGCTCATAATTGCTAAACATGCATGCCTCACAAAAACATCAATCGCTCGGAGGAATCTCGGAGAAACTTGCCCTAGTTGATAGGCGAGGGCCCGCGTTGCACCGCTAAGTTAGTTGCTCCGACACTCACGCTGAGTGGAGGAAACGTTGATAACCGTGGATGGCGACCTAATGTGACATAGGCCGATCGCGCTCGTCGGTGTGCACCGCCAACCTTAGCGCGGGTAGCCTATCGCTCGCCACACTAGTACGAATAGACCTGTCGTGGGGTAATAGACCGTACGCCACCGTGCTGCTCGATCGCGGAAGCAATAGGCTGTGTTCACCTACCTCGATCGACGATTCCGGAGCGAGAGAATAACTGAAGATGGTGGTGGTGGTGGTGGCTTAGGCGGTTTGTGATCGAGGGCTGCCCTGCACAACGTCATATTTATTCCCATGCCGTTGGGGTTGAGACGTAGATGGTGAATTCATTTAAACACATACCCGCAGTTTTAGTCTTTAGTCTTCGCAGGAGCAAATCCTAGCAAGTGCAGCGTAGGCTGCCTGCCTGTCAGTGCCATTCCGCTGGGGCCGTGTTGCCCAAGGATCTGTTACCCTTCGCCATCGATGCATGTGTCGACGCGGCTCGCGACTGTGGACTATGAGTTGTTTGGCACGCGCTGAGTGAGTGTTCATCCGTCGCACAAAAACAAACGGCGAACGGCGGAACCGTTCGCTAACCGTGTCGGGATCTGGAGCCGATCGTTCACGCGCGCTTGTACTTGTGAACGCAACTGTATTTCGAGTGAGTTTGTTTGTGTATGGTGCATGTGATAGTAAAGGTAGATCGCTTCGTGACCATCCAAAGTGTACCGATGAGACCGCGAGGAAGTTATCAATGTTCACAGGAACGCACTTGAAGTTACGCACAATTACCAACCCCGGCGGAAAGAAAACGAATCCGCACATCCGCGGGATATCGATGATAAGCAAGCACGTTACTGTAGCAAGCACAAGAAGCGCCTTCTGATTTTTTTTTACCGGCAAGTAGTAACTGAACGTTAGCGTTACTCTTGTGTGCAAATCTCGAGTGACAAAGAACAAGTGGCAAGTGCAAAAATGTGCTCCAGAAGGCAGACACCAGTGATTTCTAAAGAACCGATCACAGTTATCCTTCGGGTTCTTCGGAAGTAGCTGTGCTTTACCAAAAGCACTCACACGCAAAGTAACAGTCGTACCTGAGGAACGTGGCATCATAATGATCGAAGTCATGGCGCACGTAAAGTCGAACCAGCGAATTGAAGACCATCGCATCCTGGAGGATTGGTCGTTCTACGCGAACGAATCTTCCGGAGAGCAGTACTACGAGATGCCGATCGATATGCGCTTCAACTCGGGCCATATCCTATCCATCATGGTGTACACGTAAGACCGTGGAACCGTGGTTTGGGCAAAGGCCGGCAAGTAGTAACTGAACGTTAGCGTTACTCTTGTGTGCAAATCTCGAGTGACAAAGAACAAGTGGCAAGTGCAAAAATGTGCTCCAGAAGGCAGACACCAGTGATTTCTAAAGAACCGATCACAGTTATCCTTCGGGTTCTTCGGAAGTAGCTGTGCTTTACCAAAAGCACTCACACGCAAAGTAACAGTCGTACCTGAGGAACGTGGCATCATAATGATCGAAGTCATGGCGCACGTAAAGTCGAACCAGCGAATTGAAGACCATCGCATCCTGGAGGATTGGTCGTTCTACGCGAACGAATCTTCCGGAGAGCAGTACTACGAGATGCCGATCGATATGCGCTTCAACTCGGGCCATATCCTATCCATCATGGTGTACACGTAAGACCGTGGAACCGTGGTTTGGGCAAAGGATCGCACCGCAAAGAAGTAATAATCGTTCTCCCGTGCATTTCAGAACGCTTATGGTGTTTTCCGCCACCGGAAACATCACAGTGCTCAGCATCCTGGCGCAGCGAAAGGTGCGTGCTTCATCCCGGATCAACATAATGCTCGCCCATCTGGCGATAGCGGATCTGTTGGTGAGTCCCCACCATCTCCTGGTTATCAGGAGCGATGTAACAAAGTTGTCGAATGTCCATATCCCCCACAGGTCACGTTCTTAATGATGCCGTTAGAGATCGGATGGGCGTACACGGTGAGGTGGACCGCCGGGGACGTGATGTGTCGTGTGATGGCATTCTTCCGGACCTTCGGCCTGTACCTTTCCAGTTTCATTTTAATCTGCATCTCGGTGGACAGGTGACATACCGCATTCTTCAATGCGCTGGTCGGTGGAGTGCTCTACTAACGCGGGGTTTTGTTTGCGCAGATACTTTGCCGTCCTCAAGCCGTTGAAAGTGCATGAACATCGAGCAGTTTTGATGATCGCGGCCGCCTGGGTAATTGGAGTGCTCTACTAACGCGGGGTTTTGTTTGCGCAGATACTTTGCCGTCCTCAAGCCGTTGAAAGTGCATGAACATCGAGCAGTTTTGATGATCGCGGCCGCCTGGGTAATGTCTGGTTTGTGTAGCCTGCCTCAGGTATGTTTTGGTTTAAATGCATTTAAATTCAATTTAATCGAGCCACGTGGCATGTTGTTTGCAGTCGTTCATCTTTCACCTGGAGGTACATCCTTACCAACCCCGGCGGAAAGAAAACGAATCCGCACATCCGCGGGATATCGATGATAAGCAAGCACGTTACTGTAGCAAGCACAAGAAGCGCCTTCTGATTTTTTTTTACCGGCAAGTAGTAACTGAACGTTAGCGTTACTCTTGTGTGCAAATCTCGAGTGACAAAGAACAAGTGGCAAGTGCAAAAATGTGCTCCAGAAGGCAGACACCAGTGATTTCTAAAGAACCGATCACAGTTATCCTTCGGGTTCTTCGGAAGTAGCTGTGCTTTACCAAAAGCACTCACACGCAAAGTAACAGTCGTACCTGAGGAACGTGGCATCATAATGATCGAAGTCATGGCGCACGTAAAGTCGAACCAGCGAATTGAAGACCATCGCATCCTGGAGGATTGGTCGTTCTACGCGAACGAATCTTCCGGAGAGCAGTACTACGAGATGCCGATCGATATGCGCTTCAACTCGGGCCATATCCTATCCATCATGGTGTACACGTAAGACCGTGGAACCGTGGTTTGGGCAAAGGATCGCACCGCAAAGAAGTAATAATCGTTCTCCCGTGCATTTCAGAACGCTTATGGTGTTTTCCGCCACCGGAAACATCACAGTGCTCAGCATCCTGGCGCAGCGAAAGGTGCGTGCTTCATCCCGGATCAACATAATGCTCGCCCATCTGGCGATAGCGGATCTGTTGGTGAGTCCCCACCATCTCCTGGTTATCAGGAGCGATGTAACAAAGTTGTCGAATGTCCATATCCCCCACAGGTCACGTTCTTAATGATGCCGTTAGAGATCGGATGGGCGTACACGGTGAGGTGGACCGCCGGGGACGTGATGTGTCGTGTGATGGCATTCTTCCGGACCTTCGGCCTGTACCTGTCCAGTTTCATTTTAATCTGCATCTCGGTGGACAGGTGACATACCGCATTCTTCAATGCGCTGGTCGGTGGAGTGCTCTACTAACGCGGGGTTTTGTTTGCGCAGATACTTTGCCGTCCTCAAGCCGTTGAAAGTGCATGAACATCGAGCCGTTTTGATGATCGCGGCCGCCTGGGTAATGTCTGGTTTGTGTAGCCTTCCTCAGGTATGTTTTGGTTTGAATGCATTTAAATTCAATTTAATCGAGCCACGTGGCATGTTGTTTGCAGTCGTTCATCTTTCACCTGGAGGTACATCCAAACATCACTGGATATCAGCAGTGTGTTACGTATCACTATTTCGAGGAGGAAATTTATCAAATCATATACAACGTAATGGTCATGTGTCTGATGTACACATTCCCTCTCATAGTCATTTTATACTGCTACGGATCGATTTATTACGAAATTTTCAGCCGTACCAACCCACGAAACCTAGGTTTGTTGACTAAATGGGGTGTTCCGTAGAAGCATTCCTTTAACAATAACACAAAACTATCCTGTTCAATTGCAGAAAGCTTCCGACGATCCAGTATAGATGTACTTGGCCGAGCGAAACGTAAGACTCTGCGAATGACCATAACGATCGTGATCGTGTTCGTCGTTTGCTGGACGCCGTACTATGTAATGTCGCTCTGGTGAGTTTGGATTGCAGTTAGTTTTCTGTCACACACTGTTACGAACCATCCGTTTCCCCGTTGCTTAGGTACTGGTTGGACAAGGAATCCGCCAAAAATGTAGACCAACGAATACAGAAGGGTTTGTTTCTGTTCGCCAGCACGAACAGCTGCATGAATCCGGTGGTGTACGGTATCTACAATGTGCGGAAGAAACATACAAAAAACCACCTGAAGGGGCAGGATAAAAGCTGCGGCAGCCACCTAACGATGAAGGTTTGACACGGTCAAAACTATCGAATAATAGATTTTTTATACGACATACGTCTGCATTGGTTCGTGTATTTTAAGAGCCTCAGTAATATGAGGGTGGTAAGTGAACAGGAGAATGAAGATTATCAATGTTAAATAAACATGGTTTTCAATATGAAATTTCTACTATATGTAATGATGGTGACCACCAATGAGCGATAAGAGGAGTAAAAACTTTTAAATGATCAATTTGATATCATAATTTATAATTTTTTATCGTGTTTTTTTTTGTTGATCTGACGAACAGTACGTAGAAGGTGGTTAGAAACAACCATATCATCATCAGTTTTATATGTGGTGCGTAATTGAAGGAAAATGAATGCATTAAAACTGAATGTGCTTAAAGGCTACAATCGTAACACATGGTACATGGTAGAAGCATGCATATTTGAGGTTGATATCACATGCCTATTAACATTGTTCTTCAGATTTCATCATGGTAAAAACGGATTGGAAATAGAAATCATTTTAATTTTAAAGGCTAAGCCGAAGAAGAAAGCAGATTAACATCTATTACTATAGAAATATTATTAATGTATTGAGTATGCATCGCACCTGCATCGAAGTATGCAGTGTTACATTTTTATTCAGTCGTCACAGCCTCCATGTGCCCTAGCATCGCGAAGTATTGTTCCTATTTAGCAA
>KZ067611.1:0-11574 GCA_002091845.1 Anopheles cracens | reverse complement strand
CCCACTCCCCTCTGGCACGCGGGCTGCGCGAAACTGACGGTTGCGGTTTCGAACGGCGGAAACATATGGGATTTCGAACGTCGTTTTGCCAATTTCGGAAGCGAGTGGTCCGAAAATGGACAAGCGGTCCGGCCACGGTGGACCCGAAATTACCGGACGGCTCGCAAACCCGATCTCGAACCGTCACGTTGAACATATTTTTGATGTCCTCCGATGTCCGGTCCGGCATCGCTCGAGATCGTACGCTTCGGTGATTGCACGCTGGAGCACCACTTGCAGTTTAGTAGCACTGTTCACTACCAACAGGTACACACAGGTAAGGATTGTTTAGAGCAAGGATTGTTCGTCGCACACAGCGCCCCAACACGAGTCTTGTACTCACGTTTTATTCACTATACTTCTGAACGATCGGAAACACGGGAGCAATCAATATGGGGAATGCCCCCCCCCCCCCTTGACCGCGGATGACATCACACAGTGCCGTGCGAATAAACGGCTACGGTGGGAAGAAGAAATGGCCCCGAAAAGAAGAAAAAGGGGAAATAAAAAATATCACAACTCGTCACGCTAATTGAGTGAGGCGGGTACTACTGGTAGGCCTACACTATTCGGGGGCAATAAAATATAACAGCCGGCATTTGGTACAAGAAAATCATGTTAAGTTTTCCTATTTATACTCGCTCGCATTTTTCCGTATGGCACACGGAACAGTTATTAGGAAATGCAGAATTTATTTGGTTTTATATTTATCACTTAAAATCGATCCATAACATAACAGCAAGCAATAGTCACGATGATTGTGATCGATCATTCAATTTAAGCGTTTACATAAAATACTATCCGTAAAATGTAAAATGTAAAATACTCAAAAAACAGGAAGTAGGATAAAACAATGTAAAAACATTTAAACAACATATAACAATTTTGGAATCCCTTGAAGATCTTTGCACATGTGTCTGGCGTTATATTTCCTTTCAATTCTTTCGACGGTCTCTCGTTGCTATTTGCTATTATCATCCCTGCAAAATAAGACCTCCAGAACGTAAAAAAAGAAATATCATAAAATATCTGCGTATTTTTAAGGTTTAGTTTGCACTGTTGATGTTTTATTCTAATTGGTATACTATTCCAATATCTTACACGGATTCTGTACGCAATTTGCAATAGGCACGTTTATGCTTGCACAGAATTGTATTTTTCATAAACAGGTGCTAATTTAGCATTGCTGTACCAAACTGTGTCATAGTATAGCAAAGATTTGTTAATTTACAACATGACTTAAAATGTCTTGCTTAAAACAGAATTTCACAGGCCTAAAATATGGGTGTGCAATCGTAGTAGAAAAATAAACGGATATTTTCTAGATGACCTAATCCCTTAGAGTTTATTCAAAACTTTTCCTCAAATACAGATCAACCGGTTTATCCTGTAAAGTTTGGTTTTGTTGTTCATATAAACCACGTTCAGTGTTTAAAATAGGTTTGAATCAGTAATTACAGCTATGTTCAAGACAGAGCGGAGAACAGTCTCAATATAACCACCATATTTGTCACAAATCTTAGCAGGCATTGCAAAAAAAGCTACCTCGATTTAGCAGCGCCATCTCTTGGCTGGCAATAAAATTTCACATATTGGTACTTTGCAGGATGTTTACACGTATACAGAAAACTTTAAGAATTTTTAAACCTATTAAACCCTACCAGCGTCATTAAAAACATAAAAAATAAAGATACATCCAAATTTGAAAAGTTTCCCCTCTTTTATTTCTAAAGTTCTTAAATCTCTTGTTTATTTTATATTCATATAAACAAAATGACTATAGAGTTTGTAGGCAACACAGTCTTATCTTGCTCAAGCATCACTCGCAATATAAAAAATCACTATGCATATCATACGGATCCTCAAGGGCGCTTTCCTTCTCATCCGTCTTATGTGCTGCGCATACCAGGCACGCAATAATTATCTCGTCCGGTGCGACAATTAATGTCGAACAGTATGCAAAGGAGACGAGCCTGCAGAAGGGATTGAATTGATGAGTCGATAACTAACCCGGGCGGATCGCTCCGAACGGCTGGAGCGCAAAAGAAGAACCGAACCGGCCTTAATCGAACCAACCACCGAGATTCGATGCGATGGACCACGGTGATATGAAGGCCACAGCGCTCCGAGGCGAGGTTATCGGTACAGGTTTGCTTCACGAGGCTGTACGCATCGATGCCCCCCCCCCCCCCTTGACCGCGGATGACATCACACAGTGCCGTGCGAATAAACGGCTACGGTGGGAAGAAGAAATGGCCCCGAAAAGAAGAAAAAGGGGAAATAAAAAAAAAAACAACTCGTCACGCTAATTGAGTGAGGCGGGTACTACTGGTAGGCCTACACTATTCGGGGGCAATAAAATATAACATCCGGCATTTGGTACAGGAAAATCATGTTAAGTTTTTCTATTTATACTCGCTCGCATTTTTCCGTATGGCACACGGAACAGTTATTAAGAAATGCAGAATTTATTTGGTTTTATATTTATCACTTAAAATCGATCCATAACATAACAGCAAGCAATAGTCACGATGATTGTGATCGATCATTCAATTTAAGCGTTTACATAAAATACTATCCGTAAAATGTAAAATGTAAAATACTCAAAAAACAGGAAGTAGGATAAAACAATGTAAAAACATTTAAACAACATATAACAATTTTGGTATCCCTTGAAGATCTTTGCACTTGTGCCTGGCGTTATATTTCCTTTCAATTCTTTCGACGGTCTCTCGTTGCTATTTGCTATTATCATCCCTGCAAAATAAGACCTCCAGAACGTAAAAAAAGAAATATCATAACATATCTGAGTATTTTTAAGGTTTAGTTTGCACTGTTGATGTTTTATTCCAATTGGTATACTATTCCAATATCTTACACGGATTCTGTACGGAATTTGCAATGGGCACGTTTATGCTTGCACAGAATTGTATTTTTCACAAACAGGTGCTAATTTAGCATTGCTGTACCATACTGTGTCATAGTTTAGCAAAGATTTGTTAATTTACAACATGACCTAAAATGTCTTGCTTTCAACAGAATTTCACAGGTCCAAAATATGGGTGTGCAATCGTAGTAGAAAAATAAACGGATATTTTCTAGATGACCTAATCCCTTAGAGTTTATTCAAAACTTTTCCTCAAATACAGATCAACCGTTTTATCCTGTGAAGTTTTGTTTTATTTTTTATATAAACCACGTTCAGTGTTTAAAATTGATTTGAATCAGTAATTACAGCTATGTTCAAGACAGAGCAGAGAACAGTCTCAATATAACCACCATATTTGTCACAAATCTTAGCAGGCATTGCAAAAAAAGCTACCTCGATTTAGCAGCGCCATCTCTTGGCTGGCAATAAAATTTCACATATTGGTACTTTGCAGGATGTTTACACGTATACAGAAAACTTTAAGAATTTTTAAACCTATTAAACCCTACCAGCGTCATTAAAAACATAAAAAATAAAGATACATCCAAATTTGAAAAGTTTCCCCTCTTTTATTTCTAAAGTTCTTAAATCTCTTGTTTATTTTATATTCATATAAACAAAATGACTATAGAGTTTGTAGGCAACACAGTCTTATCTTGCTCAAGCATCACTCGCAATATAAAAAATCACTATGCATATCATACGGATCCTCAAGGGCGCTTTCCTTCTCATCCGTCTTATGTGCTGCGCATACCAGGCACGCAATAATTATCTCGTCCGGTGCGACAATTATTGTCGAACAGTATGCAAAGGAGACGAGCCTGCAGAAGGGATTGAATTGATGAGTCGATAACTAACCCGGGCGGACCGCTCCGAACGGCTGGAGCGCAAAAGAAGAACCGAACCGGCCTTAATCGAACCAACCACCGAGATTCGATGCGATGGACCAGGGGGGGAGTTACGGGCCGGATCCGAAATTCCGGATCCTGCCTGGCCACGCCCGCACCCGCACCCGTATCCCAGAACGGGGGACCCCACCGGTGGTAATCATAATCGGTTTCACAAACGCACAGCATCCCCCCCCCTCCAATACCGCTCGATCCACTCTTCTCGACGGCATCTCCGTCCGTCCGTTCGTCGATCGATCGGGATCGTCTCTCCCGCTTCCTCTTTGGAGTATGCATACACACTACCCACCTAGGAGCCAGCGTCGGACGCGATATAGAAGTGCGCGGACGAGCGCGATCGCGATCGCGTCTAGACGGAGGTAGGCACCGCGACTTAGTCTGCTGTGAGATCCCGCAGCGTTTGGTCGATCTTTTTTCCCTGCGATCGCGTCGTCCGGTGGCTTCGTGCGGTGGTAGTGTTTGGTTTTGGATCGGTCGTTTTCTCGTTGGTCTAAAGTTTCGATCCTGCGGTGTGGTAACAGGACCTCCGAATCGTTAAAGTTAGTGCGCGGGTGGTATGTGGTGGAGCTTTCGGTTCGTTTGAAGAGGCCGATCGTTCAGAAGTATAGTGAATAAAACGTGAGTACAAGACTCGTGTTGGGGCGCTGTGTGCGACGAACAATCCTTGCTCTAAACAATCCTTACCTGTGTGTACCTGTTGGTAGTGAACAGTGCTACTAAACTGCAAGTGGTCATAAAGTACGAATCTCAACGATGTTGGTACACAGCGCGCGAACGCTCAGTCCGGCCAAGTCATCTCGTTCCCGTGCTTTGGGGCGGACGGTGAGGTGGTAATCATTTCCATTCAGCTTAACACCGCGTTCCGGCCCAGTGCCAGGGGCTGGCCGCAGCCATCCCCATCCCTGTCTTCCTCACTTTCTATTCGCCCCGACCTCCGGCGTCCGACAGCGGTCGGTTGTTTGATTTTATTAGCCAAAGCCCCATTAGATCGTAATGGCCATTATGGTGGAGGCCGAATGACCAGCTGATTTTGCCATACGACCCGTCCGCGGTGTGACAGTTTTATTCCATTCCGGAACATACACACACACACATCGCTCCGAACGGCTGGAGCGCAAAAGAAGAACCGAACCGGCCTTAATCGAACCAACCACCGAGATTCGATGCGATGGACCACGGTGATATGAAGGCCACAGCGCTCCGAGGCGAGGTTATCGGTACAGGTTTGCTTCACGAGGCTGTACGCATCGGGTGCTTCCATTCGGACAGCTGCAGTAGACTGCGGAGTTTATGTCGGGCTGCCGCTGAGGTGCGACTTTTATGCGACATGTATGGAAATTTAGTAACGTGGAAATTTATCATACCCGTGGCGATTTACAAACAGTACCATTGTTAGGGGGCTAGCGTCAAACATACGTTGCATAGTTTTATGTTTTCGCCAGTACAATGTTCTTAATGAACATCACAAACGGGCGTAACGCTTGTCACCGCCGGGATGGGACACGAAGTTATGACAAAACAGTACAAATAAAACTGTTAACAGGCGTTTTATGAGACCGCTTCGTACTAAACGCATGCTGTCGTGGTATAGACATCAGCACTGTGGCCTAATGAGCGTACCAAAGGCGCTTCCGAACGCTGCCATCCGCTGTCCGCACATGCGAATCGCAACCGGACGTCTACCATGCGCGAAACCGCGCGCGACAACCTACTGCCCACGCTTTTCCGATTAAGTTTTCTTGCTCGCCAAAATCAAAACCACCCGACTTGAGAACGCACGCCCGCTTGCCGCGCGACAAACTAATGAGAAAAACATTATGAAGCGCTTTTACCGCTCTAGCGTCGTCTTCCCCTTTGCGCTTTCTGTCCGATAATGTGCTCCATAAAGTACGAATCTCAACGATGTTGGTACACAGCGCGCGAACGCTCAGTCCGGCCAAGTCATCTCGTTCCCGTGCTTTGTGCTGTTGCTGCTGCTGGCTCTCTGCGTGTTCGTGCAGCAAGTGCAGCCGCTATCCCTTGACCCCGGTGAGTGTGCTATCAATTAGTCGTAAATAATCAATTCCAGACGGAGCGGGGGGGCTTAAATCTTCACCCCAGTGTGACCAGCTGACGGGAACATGGAGTAGTAGCTCCACGATACTCCACGCCAGCGCCCGACTTGTCACGCAGGGATGGACGGAACTGCACAACCCACTCAGCCAGCGCGGGTCGGGCCGGGTTTCGATTTTCGATCCAGAACACTCCACACTTTCAACGGCTTAATGGGGATGGTGCAATACTTCATAAATCTTCGTATACCTCCAGCCTACACAGCGTACAGCGGCAGGGCCGTGCCAGTATGCTGCTGGCGCCCACGCTGGTGACAACTCCCTGTGTGTACACTTGGTGTTGGTGGAGGTATTGATTGATTTATTTAAATTAATTTCTTATTTGGGGCGCCAGCACAGTGGGATGGGGACTTTTTGTCGTTGCTGTAATTACGCTGTGGCCGTGGAGGCCGCCGAATATTTGCAGCACGCGCTGGTGAACGTATCTACATGGTCCGAATGCCATAATGCTGTCCACATCTGAACATTACATTACGATTCTTTTGGTCTCTTCGTTCTCGCGCAGTTGCTTCCACGGAGCTGGAGGAGTACATTAAGGATGATTTCCTAATATCGCTCCGGCACATAAGGTAAGTTGCCTTTTGCGGGAGGTTCGAGCTGAAGTGGCAGACAGGAGAACGCTGGTTAAACCTTTACAAACATCCGCAGACCACGCCGAAAGTTTCGAATCACGATCGAAGCCCTCTTCATGATCGATTTCCCCGAGTCGAAGAACAAATTTTCCTTCTATCTCGATCGCAAAAATAAGCGAGGTAAGAGGCAAGCGCCCCTAGTCGTGCGCCCATTAATCAACCACTCAAGTGGTCTGTCCCGCAACAACGGAATGCATTATTTATACGATACCACCACCCACCCATCCAGTGACCATCGATATCAACACCCACTCGAAGGTGTACTCGAAGAACCTAATCCTGAACGATCTGAACGAATCAACAACGATCAAATCGCTGGCGTTCGCCTTCCACCAGAACGCGATCACCGTTTACATGAACTGTAAACAGTCGTCCACGGAGGAGCTGGACGTCAATCTGGCGAAGCTTTTCGCCAGCGCCGATGAGCCGACCGTCAAGCTGGTAATAAATCGTACCCCTAATTAATGCGCTAATCGCTCTAATCCGCCCTCGACCATCCCGTTTTCCGTGATGGAACTATGTTTGGAATGTTTGGTGAGTGCAGTTCCGTGAGCGCAAATATCCGCTTGAGCTTCGATTGCTCGGTTGAGCAGGGCTCTATGAAGCGTCTGAAAATCGCGACAAACGCGACACTGTCGTGCGAATTATCGCTGTTGCTGCTGCTGGCTCTCTGCGTGTTCGTGCAGCAAGTGCAGCCGCTATCCCTTGACCCCGGTGAGTGTGCTATCAATTAGTCGTAAATAATCAATTCCAGACGGAGCGGGGGGGCTTAAATCTTCACCCCAGTGTGACCAGCGTGTGAGTGTTTTTTTATGTGTATGTATATCGTTGTTTTTTTCTCTCTTCTCGCGCCACTCGCTGTCGCCGTTGTCTTCGTCCGCGACATGCGTACGATCGCGCCGTTAGCGTTTTCGGTTGGGAATTCCTGTTTTGAGCCCGCGCACCAGCAGCCCGTAGGGTGAGGGTGCGGGCCCAACACCGGGACGCGGTGTCTACCTGTGCGGGGGGCAGGGCAGGGTCTGAGAAGGGGAGGCCACGGGATACGGGATCGTAATGTCGCTCAAGAGTCACCTACTTCGTCGCCTTCGACGGGAGCGGACGTGCCTTTTAAAAAAGGCGATCACAGCGTGCGGGAACCATAGCAACACACGGGTGGCGATGCACATCCACCAGCTGCGCCGCATCCAGTGCCGCGCCGGATCGGGATGAGTCGAACGCAACAACAAACGAACGCACGGAACGAACGATACAGGATGGGAAGAGAGAAATAAAAATTGAATCAAAGCAACAAACAATTAATAAAAGTGTCCGACTGCAATGCAAATGACAGTGGAGGGGATGCGCTTGGGAACACTTGGGAAAGGAAATGCACACATGATGGGCACACAGACGCACCAGTTTCGGGGAGTGTAAAAGTAAAGCAGCGCACACGTGTGCCTACAAGAGAGTTGAAAAGCTTTCGAAAAAGAACGAAATGCGGCGGACCCGGTCCCAGTTATGCTACGACCATGACATACTATGTGTGCTTTTTATTCGTACTTTAGGCGACCTTCGCCCAGTAGTGATCGTTTCGTGTGAACCAATATGCGAATATCGCGCCTCGTAAAGTCGCTTCCTCTGCTCATCGCCTAGTGATGCCGGTGGCTTAAAGTGTGTGGGATGTTCGTTTGTTTTTGTTGTTGTTGCTGCTGACGCTATTTATTTCCTCTTCACCTTTCCCTTTCACAGTACACGGAAGCATCATGAAATCAACCCTGCCACTGGCAGGGCTGTTGCTGCTGCTGGCTCTCTGCGTGTTCGTGCAGCAAGTGCAGCCGCTATCCCTTGACCCCGGTGAGTGTGCTATCAAAAGCGTTTTCCACCGCTCACTCTGATGCCGCTGCTGCTGCTGCTGCGCTCGCGACGCAGCCTCCACGCGACGGCCCACACGTTTTTATCCGTCATTCCTTCTTCGCTTTTGAAAAACGCCTACGCGCCACAATTCCGAAGCTCCGGGGCGAACTCCCTTCCCCCTCCCCCCTCCAACCTGCTCCGGTTTGCCGCAGCTTGCTTCCGCCCATCCCCCGTGTCTCGTGTCTTTTGCATCTCTTGCACCGTCTTCCATTCTACCCCGTTTGCTGCCCGAGTGTTTGATTGCCGCGCTCCGGTGTGAGTGTTTTTTTATGTGTATGTATATCGTTGTTTTTTTCTCTCTTCTCGCGCCACTCGCTGTCGCCGTTGTCTTCGTCCGCGACATGCGTACGATCGCGCCGTTAGCGTTTTCGGTTGGGAATTCCTGTTTTGAGCCCGCGCACCAGCAGCCCGTAGGGTGAGGGTGCGGGCCCAACACCGGGACGCGGTGTCTACCTGTGCGGGGGGCAGGGCAGGGTCTGAGAAGGGGAGGCCACGGGATACGGGATCGTAATGTCGCTCAAGAGTCACCTACTTCGTCGCCTTCGACGGGAGCGGACGTGCCTTTTAAAAAAGGCGATCACAGCGTGCGGGAACCATAGCAACACACGGGTGGCGATGCACATCCACCAGCTGCGCCGCATCCAGTGCCGCGCCGGATCGGGATGAGTCGAACGCAACAACAAACGAACGCACGGAACGAACGATACAGGATGGGAAGAGAGAAATAAAAATTGAATCAAAGCAACAAACAATTAATAAAAGTGTCCGACTGCAATGCAAATGACAGTGGAGGGGATGCGCTTGGGAACACTTGGGAAAGGAAATGCACACATGATGGGCACACAGACGCACCAGTTTCGGGGAGTGTAAAAGTAAAGCAGCGCACACGTGTGCCTACAAGAGAGTTGAAAAGCTTTCGAAAAAGAACGAAATGCGGCGGACCCGGTCCCAGTTATGCTACGACCATGACATACTATGTGTGCTTTTTATTCGTACTTTAGGCGACCTTCGCCCAGTCTTCCTGGACTCGGAGCTGGAGAAGGCCCTGAGCCGGGCCAGCTGCCAGAAGATTCTGCGCCGCAACGGCAACCACATACACTCCCGCCAGAAGCAGACGGTCGAGAAGATGCTGAAGAATAAGGTTCAAGGTAAGTGTGCGGCGGGTGGTTAAGGATAATCCGGAGGGTGAGTGATGCCGCTCGGTTCTCTCTGCTCAGGTGAGGCCATCCCCGAGCGCAACAAGAAGCGCGACATCCGCAACTGGCACCACACGGCGGAGAAGTACAAGGAAGCGTTCCACACCGACTTCTCGGCAAACCGCGGCGACATTCCGATCATTCACGGCGATTGTGACGGTAAGTGCGCCGGGGTGCAATGTGCGACCGTGTTTCTAATGCGCTGCCGGTCCCGATCCAGAGAACATCCTGAAGTTGCTGGGTGAACTGCTGAAGTTGGTGAAGGAGCTGAAGGAGGAGGTGAAGGGTCAGCGGCAAGAGATCAACTATCTGCGGGGCTTGATCGAGAACTGTGCCGGCTGCCAGCAGGCGCAGCCGCTGCGTGAGAACTGTCAGTACAGCAATCCGTGCTTCCCGGGTAAGATGGCGGCGTGAGCGCCGACTGCGAGGCGCCCTGCAATATGTCTCTTCCGTTCCGCTTTGCAGGAGTGCAGTGCTATGACACGTCCACCGGCATGCGCTGTGGCCACTGTCCGCGGGGATACGTCGGAGATGGTCGAAGCTGTCGCCCGGGCCAGACCTGTGCGGACCAGCCGTGCTTCAAGTAAGTACCAAGCCCTTTAAACGTGCTCTGGATTCATGCGGGGTCCCGATGAGTCGAATCACGGGTGGTTGTTCTTTTCCCGTTATCCTTGGGAGTCGATTCGTTTCATTCACACTTGAATGTTCGGCTCATTTATGGACTGTTTATGGGAATCGATCCTCCAGACTGTTTTTATTTTCAAACGCGTTTCGTTGGGAAGAGTCCGAAGATTCGAATCACGAATCGAACGCACATCCCCACTCCCTGCGTTAATGTTACATTCTCTTCCTTCCTTCCTTCCCGCCAGTGGTGTCCAGTGCTATGACACGGTCGAGGGAGCACAGTGTGGTCCCTGTCCGGCCGGGTATGAGGGCGACGGTAAGCACTGCCGGTTTCGGGACGCCTGCGAAGACAAACCGTGCGCGCCAGGTAGGAAGTAATAGTCAAACGTCAAGTCACAATTGCCTTGAACTTGAACTCGAATCCCCACCCATCTAACCTACGCTGACCTACGAGACTGTCGTCGAAGGAGGTCCCAAGTACGCATACGGGCTGCTCGGGCTTCTTGAAACGAATCTTCTTCTCCGCTCTCCTCCACCTTCACCCCCAAAACTGCTATCCTTATCTGCGTGCGTGTTACACTGAGCGTGAATGTAAAGGTGTCCCATCATCAGCCCGACGGGCGGTGATCTAATAATACTCGATCGAACTTTCCCAGCGCCAGCCGACTTGTAATGCAGCATCATAGTGTGTGACATGATTTTTTAAACAGTTTTTTTTTACATACATATTACTCATCTACTATCCCATCCGGTAAAGCGCTAAATGTACTTAACCTTAAGCTTCGCTACCAACGATATTTGCGGAAGTGGACGAAACACAAACTTATTTCGATAATAAACCGTTCATCGTTTCGACAAACTGGTGGTTGATGGATTGATATCTCTTATTTAATCGTTCGTACGGGCGGCAAACGCGCGCTTTAACACGTTTCCTTCTTTCCGAAACTGAATTACCGGCGGGGCAGAACGCATTTGTTGCATGCTTCAATCGGTCGGTTTGCCGAACAATTTACGGAAGGGTACATTCGAGGGCAGCGCATCGGTAGCGCATGAATTATGTGAGGCAAAGATTATGATTGGTAATGTTTCTTTCATCCTGTGCAACCCACCTAACACTAACGGTCAAAACAGGTGTCAATTGACACTTTCGCTGTGAGCGGTGAGCTTCGATTGCTCGGTTGAGCAGGGCTCTATGAAGCGTCTGAAAATCGCGACAAACGCGACACTGTCGTGCGAATTATC
>KZ067608.1:48881-74534 GCA_002091845.1 Anopheles cracens | reverse complement strand
CTCACGTCATCACTTGTGATTCGTTGCCAAAAGCTGGTGCCAAAAGACACCCATCTCCAGGGCGGCTATAATAGACCCCAATTGCAATTAGAAGGCACACAAATACATCGTGTCTCTGATTGGTGGTGTCCTAAATTAGCCGATACAGCTGCTGCTGCTGTATGAAGCAGCAACACTCTTCTCTGGACCCAACCAGCTCCTACCGAAAGGGATAACGAAAAAGTGAATTCGATTGTATTTGCGGCCCTGACACCTGGCAGATGATAGCGTCGTCGGAATCGTTACCAAAGGGAAACCACAGACCGCGAGAGCTGGTGGGTAGCAGTGGTAAAACGCGTCCCTGCTGTCCACAGCACGCTGTGAAATCTAGACAAGGCGAATCGCACTTCCTCTTCGGTGGATTACAGGTGGAAAGCGAACGCTAAGGGTTAGGACACGCGCCGTGAACAGTGGGTGTGCATGTGTGTGTGTGCAAGCGTGCGAGCAACGCCATCGTGCTCGTTGAAAGGATTCGTCAATTTGCTCGTCAAGGGTATCGCACGGTGTCTGGAGCTGCTCCGCCGAAGGTCAAACCGGAAAAAACGGCGAGATCTGTTATCACGTTATTTTTTGTAAAATTTGTATGAACACTCTTAGAGGGCTTATACTACTCAATGTGTTGATGAATATTTTGTAGATTATTATAAAAAACCTCCTTGGTTCACTCTCACTCGAACACTTACTACTGACCCCTTTATTTACTCGTAAATAATTCTTTGTGTATTTTCAATTGAATGTTCTTTTTGATATTTTTTTATTCAATGGCGTTCGTGTGTGTGTCATATCTTTCTTGTAACGCAGTGAATGTTATAACCGCTTAAAACGTAACAGATCGATAACAACACGAGTGTGTTGGTGTGTATTTGTTTAATTCATCATCTGCTCGCCCTATTATCGTTGTCACCACCTCCCGGAATCTGTACGTTGATCAAAAATATGCGTATTATATATATATAAACTTGCCTTGCTCCCCGCACACCAGCTGCTGTAAGCTTCTTCTCACTGTGAAAAATGTGCGTGCGTGCGTATGTGTGTGTGCGTGAACAAACAAGTGTGTTGAACAATGAGCTCTGCCTGCCAAGTCCAGTGAAAATTTAACCATGCTGCATTTCTTTCCATTTATCCTGTGCACGCGGTCTGTTTGGCTTCGATTTTGTTTTTTTTTCTCTCTGTTTTTCGGCACCTGGCATCTATCACCCCACCCGCGCGAGTGTGTGTTACGTACGTTAGTGTGTATGCTGCTGCACCATTCCTAATTAAATGCGTCAACTTTTATCCGTATTATTATCCGCACCGTGTGTGTTGTGTTGTATTTGGTTCGGTTTGCAAAATTTGCGCGTGAGTGAACGGATTGTTTTTTCTATTGCACGACGTCAACAAACAAACCGCCTACTATGCTAAAAAAATCGCTTTATACAAAAAAATATTACGTTGAAAGCGCACTAATGGCGATTTAAAGAAGGTATCAAATTCCGGTTGCCTCTGAGTCACATATAATAATACATCCCTATACTTCTGCGTGACATGTCATGGTGATTCTCAACTTAATAAACTCTCTTATGTCTGTATCTTTCTCGTTCCTCATTGCGCGTCAAATGTGATTGGACGATAAAGAATTGCCCTGGGATCAACCGTCGTCCGGATGTGCGGAGTATCTCTGCTGGAAGGAGAACAAGTACACTACCTCAACGCCCTGGTGCAAGCTGGACACGCTCACCCTCTCGCTGCTGCGTAAGATCCTGGTCGCTAATCCTGCCCAGCGGCTAACGCTCGACAAACTGCAAGATCACAAATGGTGCCAGACGCAGTTCCACCTGCAAGGTACGTACCATACGATACGACTTCCGGTCCATCGGCCACCGGCCACCGGACAGTGTTCTGTTTGCTTCTCCGCGTATCTTTGATGTGTTGCAAATTTGAAAAAGAATTTTCCCCACGAACGATGACATTTTTATGCATATTGATTCTCGGACGACGACGCATACGAAGAGGGGAGGGGACGAGGGGAAGAGAAGACCGAAAAAAATGAACGATCTAACGCCCTCAAAGTACTCTTGCGCTAATTGGGTCATCGACATTTCAGCACACATTCACACCTTTGTTTTTTTTTGTATTTTCCCTAAAACATGATTGTGTGCTCAAGTTTTTTGTTTCCCAAGTTGAACTTATATTTTTTATCGTTTTGCCTGTTTGCTTTATATATCAACTCCTCTCCCTTTTCCTGCTCCCGCGCTGCAATCACCCTCTGCGCGTGTTCTGCTGCATTGCTGTATTTGCTGCTGTCGTCTCTGTTGCCACCTATTGGGACTTTGGTGATTTTAGCTGTATGTTTGAATGCACCACATATAGCTTTATCACCAAAAACCTAATGTGTGTGTACGTTTTGAGTTTGTTATGTTTGATTTATTAACACCACCTGCCTGCCTGCCTGCCGGACGAGAAAAAAGCACTTACTCTACTCCCTCTTTTTCCACTGTTTGATTGTATGATACTCCATGATACTATTTCGATGCCATTGTTCCGTTTTATGAAAAGTGTGTGATGGGCCCCGGTTAAACGGGTGTAAATGGGGTGCGACTAGTAAAGCGATCCCAAGCCAGCGGGGCAAACGCGACTGCTGCTGCGTATGTGTGTGAGTTTCATATGAAAAATAGCTTGCGGCGTTTAAACATACACTATAGTGGTGGCTATAAATGTTCAAAACAACACCATAAATATTCTCGATTAGCACCTCATTCTGGGAGAAAAAGATAACGACATTTTTTTCCAGTAAAAATACGTTTATTCATGATGAAAGTATACACTATTATAGACCAACGAACCTTGGAAGCAGAAAACTTTGCACTTTTTTATTGCATGCCCGCCTTTTCCCCATGCACGTTTCTTTCTCTCGTCAATGTAAAATAGCAATTTTGTTATATGAAGCATGTTTTCCTTGGCACTATCCTTGTATAAATGAACGTATCACAATTGAAAGGAGGCACCGTATGAAGGGAACATAACACTCGGGTAGGAATTTTGAGGAAACCATTCATATCCGTCCGCCCCGCTCATTTGGGTGTACATGTGCTCTTGGTGTTCTTAGAGACAAAAAGGGATTAGACCAGACATTATCGGACCGCGCGGGTGTGCAGGGGTGTCTGTGTGTGGAAAAAAGAACGGTTGAAAGCCGTATCTTCGCACCCTTAATCCCAGTACATCGGTCGTAGCATGTGCGCTGTGTGAAACTTGCTGGAGAAGATAAGCGTGCAATCTATTTGTTCACCGATTTTGCTGTTCCTTCCGCCGCACAAATCCGCATTTGAGCGATTTTGAGGAAGAATGTAGTGTCCTTTTTGGCATCTATCCAACACTCAGAACCCCCTAGCCCCAGCAACAGCAAAAATATCATATCTTAGATCGCTCTAGTTCGCTCTCTCCCTCTCTCACCCGTAGTAGACGACTGTCTGCAAAAATAGAAAAGCGTTCCTGTCGGTCGAATTATGTGGTTTGCGCTTTTGCTTTTAAAACACAGCAGGGATACGGAAAGACGGGTGGAAATCGTTGCGATATTGGCTCCTCCAACCATCCAGCCGTCTACGTAACGTAACGTGTTCTGCAGAGGGCGTTCATTGCACACGGTCAGGTACTGGATGACTCTCAGTTGTACTAGAGATTCTGAGGGTCTTTTGGTGCCTGACCCGGTGTGAACGCCATCATCCAGCCAATTATCCGCAGCCCGTGCGCTGTGCAGTGTTTGCTAGTGTGTGTTAGTGGGACGGTGGAGGTGTGTACGCGTGTTGTTTGCCCCGTTGTTCGCATCAGGCATCTCAACAAGTCCTTCTTTCGTGTGCCAGATATCGGTTTTTTTCTCTTGCCCGTTGCTTTTTGCATGCGCTCCCGCTGCTTCCTTTGCATCTCACCTCTTGCGTAACTGCTGCTATGTTTTCCTTGGCACGATCCTTGTATAAATGAACGTATCACAATTGAAAGGAGGCACCGTATGAAGGGAACATAACACTCGGGTAGGAATTTTGAGGAAACCATTCATATCCGTCCGCCCCGCTCATTTGGGTGTACATGTGCTCTTGGTGTTCTTAGAGACAAAAAGGGATTAGACCAGACATTATCGGACCGCGCGGGTGTGCAGGGGTGTCTGTGTGTGGAAAAAAGAACGGTTGAAAGCCGTATCTTCGCACCCTTAATCCCAGTACATCGGTCGTAGCATGTGCGCTGTGTGAAACTTGCTGGAGAAGATAAGCGTGCAATCTATTTGTTCACCGATTTTGCTGTTCCTTCCGCCACCTGCCTGCCTGCCTGCCGGACGAGAAAAAAGCACTTACTCTACTCCCTCTTTTTCCACTGTTTGATTGTATGATACTCCACTACTATTTCGTTGTCGTTGTTGCGTTTTATGAAAAGTGTGTGATGGGCCCCGGTTAAACGGGTGTAAATGGGGTGCGACTAGTAAAGCGATCCCAAGCCAGCGTAGTAGCGATTGTTTCGTTTTAGTCTCATACGATCTTTATGTGATATCGAACATCATTCAAATAAGTCTGTTGTTGGTTTCAATTTTAGGTATAGCTGATATAAGTGCCAACAACGGTGGGGCATGTGGCGGTGGTGCTGGTGGTGCTGGCGCTGCCGCTGGCGGTTGCGATCTGATCGATGGGCGACCTTCGCCCCGTGCGAAGCGTCTCTGCTCGAATCAAGACATCTCGAGCCCGCTGGACGACTCCATCTCCCGCATGTGCCAATCGCAGCCGGTCCCCGTGATCGTGCATACGGAGGTGAACGGCGTGGAGGAGGCGATCGAGGCGCGGAATGGGTTCTGTTTCTCGCAGCCCACCATGCTGGACGATCTGATCCTGTGCACGCAGCTTAACCCGACGCAAAGCGTCAGCACACAGCAGCAGCAACAGCAGAATCCCTTCCAGCGACTGGTGCGCCGTATGACGCGCTTCTTCGTCTCGACGCGGTGCGACGAAACGCTGAAGCGGCTCTCAACTGCACTGGAGAAGCTGGGCTACAGCTGGAAGTCGAACGACGAGGGTGTCATCACAATCTCGACGATCGATCGGCGGAAGCTGCAGCTCACGTTCAAGGCGAACATCGTCGAGATGGACGGCAAGATACTGTGCGACTTCCGGCTGTCAAAGGGCTGCGGGTTGGAGTTCAAGCGACGGTTCATCAAGATTAAGCAGAGCCTGGCGGATATCGTGATGAAGGGACCGGTCACGTGGCCGATCGCGATCGCGACCAATTCGGTGCCTTAAGAGGACGGTGGGGACGGGGAAAGGAAACTTGCAGGAGAAAGGAAGTATTAGTAGTGCATACGTTTTATTCGTGGGATATACCTACATGGGGAAGGATGCGAAATGCGGAAAGGTTGAGGTGGGGTGTGGGTGGGGAGGGCTGAGTAAAACTTGAGCGCTACAAGGTAATTTGTTACAAAAATGTTGTGTATAGATATACTTACTAAAGAATCTCGTGCCGAGAGATGCGGGTAATTGTATAGTATCGGCTGTGTTCGAGCTATCAACTATCAAATCGATTCCGCTCTGTGAGCGCGCGTGGCCCGTGTGTAAGTGGAAAACTAAAACGTCCAATTTGCTACTCTGGTGCCAAACCTAGATGGCTTTAGAAACGTTGAGCATATGATTTAAACAAACGCAAAAATACAGGTTGGTGGTAATTTTAAAATGGAGCTGGATTAGCTGACTTGTGAAGTGAGCTTTTTCGTAATGACCCGCATGGAGGAGATGTATCGTCTGCGGTGGTGGGTTCTGTTGTAAATGAGTCCGTTGAAGAATCCTCGAGTATTGCTTGTTTTGTATGAAGGAGACGAAAATAAGTCGGGGCTCATTACAGACGTGCACACCGCACGTGCAACGTCTTTTTATAATTCCCGTTTTTAGTGTATGTGACGATCAAGACGGTTGCTTTCCTGCGACAAGTGCTCAAAAACACAACATTACAAGATCATATTTTCTTCAATGGAGATGTGAGTGTGTGCGTGTGAGTGTCAAGAAAATGGGCACGTAAATCTAATGGGTCTTTTGATATCTCCTAGAGCTTCCGTCTACGGTTTTTTTTACACGAGTAGTGCACAACTTAAGCGCAAACCATGTTGCGTACTACTTTCACTGCACGACACAACAAATGTTTAAAGTAGATTCTATTCAGACACTTTTCATAGAAGTGGCAACAACACAAAGCACCTGGCAAAAGCCATTGTGTTAGAGCTGATGCGATAAAAAAGAAGAATGTTACACACGAGAGCACTCGATAAAAGCGCCCGCGATTCAAAGGCAGGAAAAAGTTGAATAAAAACATGTGCTGTGGAAACGGATACGACGGTGGGTGATTAGGGGTATGATATGCGGTATGGAGATTCCCTTCCCTGCGGAGGATGAAATGATTTACGATCCTATACGCTTTAGTTGAAGTTTGAAATAATTTTACAACTTTATTCAATTTGTTTGATTCGAAAGAGCATGATAAAGCTCGTTAGGACATTTTTCAACTTACATTACTTTTTTACAATTGAATCTAACACTTGCTTTATTCTCTACCCAACTGACTCTTATCTTATTCTTCAGTTATACTATTACATCATCATTATTTGCCCTCTCTATTCGCAATCTTTATGCATTTTTTATATTTTAATACTGAATAAAAAATGAATTGTTTATGATAAAAAATATGTTATACGTTTTCATTCCTTTCTAAATGAATCTGTTGTTGTGTTAATGATTGCTGTAATCAAGTTCGTAACCATTTGTTGAGCCAGTAAAAAATAAGTAGTTTTGAAAGATGTATATTCACAAAATAATCCACCTCTGTATATAATACTTGTGTTGCAATACACAATGCGCTGCAATACTTACTTTTGCAGGAAGCTGTGTGGAGTGGGTTATACTCGCTGAACACTATAGAATAAGAGTGATGAACGTTACTAGAAGCATGCAAATCACAGACATTCCTCCCAGCAGCCCAGTCGCCGCATGGTTGCACTCATTATCGAGACACGTGATGCAGGACGTGTCTTTCACGTTCGAGCAGCGTTGCCAGCCGTCCTCGTTCAAATCGGCCACACAACCCCGCGACAGAATGCGTTTCCGGGCGTCCCGGATGAGGTAGCACCCGCGCCGTTCGTACTCGACCGTACCTCTGCACTCCTCGACAAACCACCGGCCGTCCTCGCATTCACCGTCACACTTGGCACAAATCTGTAACCGCTCGTTCCGATTGTTGCAACCTGCGCCAAGACACACCTGCACGGTTTCCGGTTCGCAGCGAGTTTGCCGCTCGTCGCCGGTGCAGCCACGATGGAACAGCAGTCGCTCCGGTGTGGCCGGTGTGGAGGTGTAGCAGGTGTAGCAACCACTCTCAAAGGAAGACAGCTCTGTGCACCGTTCCGCACCGATCCGGTTAAAGCCCCATTTACACGCCTCGTCAGCTTCAGTTTCGTCGCACTGGATACATTCATGAACGTCGACGGAGTACGCGCCGTTGTTGCAGTCGTTTCCGTCACTGCAAACATAACAGTTGGTGTCTTCCGGATTGCATGCACGTCCCTCTGACAGACATCCCCTTCGGGTGCTGTATTTCTCCACATAGCTATAGCACGCATCGCTACGGCCTAAAAGAACATCCGGACATTTGCTTCCCTTCTCTGTCGGTGCACTTGCACAGTCCGGTCCGTCGCACTGATGGCAGGTGAGCGAATTGGGCACGACCGGAGGATCGATATTGCATCCGTTCGCACTGGCGCAGGTGACGCATCCCTCTGGACACGTTGCTGCCGGATCCGATAGGCATCCTCTCGCTATGCTTGTAGCGCTGCTAGCGTATACGTAGCAGGTGTCGGTGGGCACATACCGCTCACAGATGGTCGGCTTTTGGGACGCAATATCGACGCACCCTGACCCGGAGCATTGGTAACATTGCAATCGATTGGGCGGATACAGTACATCGTTGCATGAATCAGCAGCATCGCAGATGAAGCAGGTTGCAGCGCCTGACGAGCAGTGCTCTGAAGTGAGCCCGTAATCCATCGCACATCCCTTCACGGTGTGGCCATCAGCTGTGGAAGGATAGCAGAGTTGTTAGAGATAAACGGTATATGCTGCAAGGACATCCAAAACATGTTAACGTCAAGTTATGTCCGCTGTTCGAAAAGCTCCTACTACAATGTTCAAACTCAAGTCAAAATTGGAATCCACTTACGATCGATAAACGTCGTACATCCGCCAACGGAGCAAGTCTTCTTGTCCTTTGCCATCGCCGTCGGATCAACGCAGCTGCTATCGGTCTTCGACGTGCAGACGGTACACTCCAGTGCGCGTGGTTCCACGTTGCACCCATCGGAAGCATCGCAGACACGGCATTGTCCTTCGTTCTGGCTGCATTGTTCATGATCTTCCAGCTGCCCAAGACATCCCTTCTCCTGATGGTCCAGAAAGCTGTAGCACATCTCACCGGCCGCACGATACGGTTCGCAGATCGTCGGTTCGAGCGATCTATCGTTGCAGGCATCGGCTACACACTGGTAACACTTCAAGCGCCCTTCCGGAAACGGTACGTCGTTGCACTGCGTGGAATGACAGAGCTCATAGTCCGGGTTGTCGGATTTCTTAACGCAAGTCTCCTGCTCGTATAGCTCGGAGCAACCCTTCACTATGAGCGATGACTCATCGGTAGCGTACTTCACAAACGACACACAAGCACTCGTCCGACACTGTGCAAGGTTGGCCGCTTGTCCCAGGATCTCACCGCATCCCGTTTTGCCCTGGCAATCAACGCACCGTACCGGCGGACCGTTGCATCGGTCGCACTGGCAAACGGAACAGTCACTACCCGAGCCGCTACCACTGGTACACGCGTCACGTACGGACTCCTCGGCATCGCTGAGACAACCGCGAGCGAGCACTTCCCCGTTGAACGAATATACGTAGCATGAATCGGTGCGTCCGAGCAGCACGTCCCTGGTACACCGTTCGTACCGTTCGCCTTGTTCGCACCCAGTGCTGGTACATTTGGCGCAGATGAGTTCGTTCGAGCTTTCGCTTGGATCGGTGTTGCATCCAGATTTGGAACTGCACCGCACGCAGTGGTCGGAATGCTCCGTGCACCGGTTGGCATCCGGATCCGAGAGGCACCCTCGAAACGTGTCACCGTTGTCTGAAAGAGGCGGTAAAAGCTGTTAGCAATCAAGCGATGTCTACGGATGGAGATAGTTTAACACCTACCCGCTACGTACGTGTAGCACTCGTCGCCTGGCACGTATGCCTGGCACGCCGATGGCGTTGCTGGCAGTTGACTCGTGTCACATCCGGTTCCGCTGCACTGCACACACTGCAATCGTTGCGCCGGATAAGTTTCGCCGTTCGAGAGCGCACCATCGAACGTCTCGCACACTGCACCGGGGATCGCACACTGCTCCTCGTAGTCTTCGGAGCATCCTTTCCGCGTGGTGGTTTCCTCCACCAGCGAAACACACTGGCCCGTACCGCACGTCTTGATGAGCGAATCGTCCGCCGCCTCACTCAGTACACCGGCGCACCCGGGATGTGCGTTCGAGTCGCACGCGAAACACTGGACGCTGCGGGCGTTGCAACCACCCGGTGAGCATAGTTTGCATAGATCATCTCGCGCGTCCAGACACTGGTCCGCGGTGGCGCTTCCACTCTTCGCCAGTCCACTGAAGCATCCTCTGTCCCTCGTTCCGTCCGGATGGAAGTAGGTGTAGCAATGGTCGGGATGACCGAACAGAATTTCCTCCGGACACAAGGTCGGGTTCACGGAATCGGTACACTCGTCGCCGGAACACTGCACACAGCTGAGCGGATTCGGGACCATCGCGGGCTGATCGTTGCAACCGGTTGCTTCGCACGTCTGGCAGTTCCGTGTGCATGGTTGTTCCCGCTGCAACGTACATCCTCGTTCCACGGTCGTTTCATCTGGTCAGGCGGGATATGATTAAAGCCGTTAATGTGTTAAAGCAGTGTAAACATACATGATTCCTACCGGTGAAATGTGTAAAGCAGCTTTCTTCTCCTTCCCGGTAGATCGCGCAGTACGAATCGCTCCCTTTGGGTGGAGTAAGACATTCATCCGCACTGCCCGAACACTGGTAGCACTTGATGCGATCCCCCGGTAAGGGTCGTCCATTGCAATGGTCTCCTCTGCACTGTTGGCATGTATCACCCGACTCGGCACATTCCTCCACGTAGGTGTCAGCGCATCCCCGCACTGTGTGGCCCTCACCTGCAACGGGCACCTGTCAGTTACAAGGCCACGAATGTGTAAACAAACCGCATCAGATACATTACCATCGAGAAAAGCCACACACGTATCACTGTCGGGACAGACTACGGAATCCGTAAGGCCGACCACGGGATCGACACAGCTCGCTCCACCGGCGAGCCGCGAGTTGCAGACGAAGCATCGGTTCCGGTTGCAGTAATCGCCGAAGCAGTGCCGGCAGCTGTCACTGGAACTGCCGGACGCGCAGTCGTTGTACCACGTCATGCTCTCCTCGAGTTCCGACACACAGCCCTTCGCGATGACGAACGAGCCGGCGGTGAACGTGTAACACCCGCCCGGCCCGGAACAGTGCTCCTCCGCGGGATTCCTCTCGCACGCACCGTTCGTGCTGCACTGTACGCAGTGTTCGGTGACGACAAACGCGTCATAGCCGAGATCGTTACAGCCACTTTCGCTGCAGCTCTGGCAGGACACGCCGGGCGTTGCGCAGACGGCCGTATCGTCCAGCAGACAACCACGCCGTGCATCCGAAGCACCTTCGTACCAGGTGTAGCACATGGCGCTGGCCGGATCGTGCCGCAAACAGGGCTGCGGCACGTACGCCGCTGCCAGCGGTAGTTGAGCGCATTCGGCACCGGCGCACTGATAGCAGAGCAGCCGTCCCGGTGGAAACAGCCCCTCGTTGCACCGGTCGGTGAAGCATTCGTGGCAGCTGGCAGAGGGGTCCTGGCAGGCGGCGGGATAGTTTAGCGCGTTACCACGCTCCACCATCCCGTTCGCATTGACAAGCGCGACGCAGGAACCGTGCTCGTACGTTCCCACCGTCAGCTCGCTGGGATTGCCCTGGACGCACGCGATACCGGCCGTGCACTCGAGACATTGCACGGATCTTGCATTACCCTTCGGGGTCATCGTGACACTGCACTGCTCACTGTTCGTACCACCGGCACAGCTATTATACAGGTCGACCTCACTGAGGCAACCTTTCACCACACTCTCACCGTCGGTGTACGTGACGCACCCTTCGAGTAGAAGCGGCAGTCCTATGGTACATTCGCTCAGCACGTTGTAATCCGCACAGTTACTAGTTCCTTTGCAACGAACGCAGCTGAACTCGGTCGGTCCATGCGGCGACTGGGCTGCTGGGAGGAATGTCTGTGATTTGCATGCTTCTAGTAACGTTCATCACTCTTATTCTATAGTGTTCAGCGAGTATAACCCACTCCACACAGCTTCCTGCAAAAGTAAGTATTGCAGCGCATTGTGTATTGCAACACAAGTATTATATACAGAGGTGGATTATTTTGTGAATATACATCTTTCAAAACTACTTATTTTTTACTGGCTCAACAAATGGTTACGAACTTGATTACAGCAATCATTAACACAACAACAGATTCATTTAGAAAGGAATGAAAACGTATAACATATTTTTTATCATAAACAATTCATTTTTTATTCAGTATTAAAATATAAAAAATGCATAAAGATTGCGAATAGAGAGGGCAAATAATGATGATGTAATAGTATAACTAAAGAATAAGATAAGTCAGTTGGGTAGAGAATATAGCAAGTGTTAGATTCAGTTGTAAAAAAGTAATGTAAGTTGAAAAATGTCCTAACGAGCTTTGTCATGCTCTTTCGAATCAAACAAATTGAATAAAGTTGTAAAATTATTTCAAACTTCAACTAAAGCGTATAGGATCGTAAATCATTTCATCCTCCGCAGGGAAGGGAATCTCCATACCGCATATCATACCCCTAATCAACCACCGTCGTATCCGTTTCCACAGCACATGTTTTTATTCAACTTTTTCCTGCCTTTGAATCGCGGGCGCTTTTATCGAGTGCTCTCGTGTGTAACATTCTTCTTTTTTATCGCATCAGCTCTAACACAATGGCTTTTGCCAGGTGCTTTGTGTTGTTGCCACTTCTATGAAAAGTGTCTGAATAGAATCTACTTTAAACATTTGTTGTGTCGTGCAGTGAATTGTCCGGATGTTCTTTTAGGCCGTAGCGATGCGTGCTATAGCTATGTGGAGAAATACAGCACCCGAAGGGGATGTCTGTCAGAGGGACGTGCATGCAATCCGGAAGACACCAACTGTTATGTTTGCAGTGACGGAAACGACTGCAACAACGGCGCGTACTCCGTCGACGTTCATGAATGTATCCAGTGCGACGAAACTGAAGCTGACGAGGCGTGTAAATGGGGCTTTAACCGGATCGGTGCGGAACGGTGCACAGAGCTGTCTTCCTTTGAGAGTGGTTGCTACACCTGCTACACCTCCACACCGGCCACACCGGAGCGACTGCTGTTCCATCGTGGCTGCACCGGCGACGAGCGGCAAACTCGCTGCGAACCGGAAACCGTGCAGGTGTGTCTTGGCGCAGGTTGCAACAATCGGAACGAGCGGTTACAGATTTGTGCCAAGTGTGACGGTGAATGCGAGGACGGCCGGTGGTTTGTCGAGGAGTGCAGAGGTACGGTCGAGTACGAACGGCGCGGGTGCTACCTCATCCGGGACGCCCGGAAACGCATTCTGTCGCGGGGTTGTGTGGCCGATTTGAACGAGGACGGCTGGCAACGCTGCTCGAACGTGAAAGACACGTCCTGCATCACGTGTCTCGATAATGAGTGCAACCATGCGGCGACTGGGCTGCTGGGAGGAATGTCTGTGATTTGCATGCTTCTAGTAACGTTCATCACTCTTATTCTATAGTGTTCAGCGAGTATAACCCACTCCACACATGCGCACTGGAGTGTACCGTCTGCACGTCGAAGACCGATAGCAGCTGCGTTGATCCGACGGCGATGGCAAAGGACAAGAAGATTTGCTCCGTTGGCGGATGTACGACGTTTATCGATCGTAAGTGGATTCCAATTTTGACTTGAGTTTGAACATTATAGTAGGAGCTTCTCGAACAGCGGACATAACTTGACGTTAACATGTTTTGGATGTCCATGCAGCATATACCGTTTATCTTTAACAACTCTGCTATCCTTCCACAGCTGATGGCCACACAGTGAAGGGATGTGCGATGGATTTCGGGCTCACTTCAGAGCACTGCTCGTCAGGCGCTGCAACCTGCCTCATCTGCGATGATGCTGATTCATGCAACGATGTACTGTATCCGCCCAATCGATTGCAATGTTACCAATGCTCCGGGTCAGGGTGCGTCGATATTCCACTATAGTGTATGTTTAAACGCCGCAAGCTATTTTTCATATGAAACTCACACACATACGCAGCAGCAGTCGCGTTTGCCCAAGGTTCCGTCCATGCTTTGGTAATCTAGCTTTATGAAATAGCTTAAATTCTATCATACAGCTAAAGCGCCAAAGCGCAGACAAAAGGGCGCACATTTCGTTTTGGATGATCGTTTCTCGGTCGAACGTTCACATTTATACCACATTAAACCCGGCAACAGCAACAGCAATGATCCGATATCTGGCACACGAAAGAAGGACTTGTTGAGATGCCTGATGCGAACAACGGGGCAAACAACACGCGTACACACCTCCGCCGTCCCACTAACACACACTAGCACACACTGCACAGCGCTCGGGCTGCGGATAATTGGCTGGATGATGGCGTTCACACCGGGTCAGGCACCAAAAGACCCTCAGAATCTCTAGTACAACTGAGAGTCATCCAGTACCTGACCGTGTGCAATGAACGCCCTCTGCAGAACACGTTACGTTACGTAGACGGCTGGATGGTTGGAGGAGCCAATATCGCAACGATTTCCACCCGTCTTTCCGTATCCCTGCTGTGTTTTAAAACTACGCTGGCTTGGGATCGCTTTACTAGTCGCACCCCATTTACACCCGTTTAACCGGGGCCCATCACACACTTTTCATAAAACGGAACAATGGCATCGAAATAGTATCATGGAGTATCATACAATCAAACAGTGGAAAAAGAGGGAGTAGAGTAAGTGCTTTTTTCTCGTCCGGCAGGCAGGCAGGCAGGTGGTGTTAATAAATCAAACATAACAAACTCAAAACGTACACACACATTAGGTTTTTGGTGATAAAGCTATATGTGGTGCATTCAAACATACAGCTAAAATCACCAAAGTCCCAATAGGTGGCAACAGAGACGACAGCAGCAAATACAGCAATGCAGCAGAACACGCGCAGAGGGTGATTGCAGCGCGGGAGCAGGAAAAGGGAGAGGAGTTGATATATAAAGCAAACAGGCAAAACGATAAAAAATATAAGTTCAACTTGGGAAACAAAAAACTTGAGCACACAATCATGTTTTAGGGAAAATACAAAATTAAAATAAAAAAGTGAACATCGCATCGATACAAAATACAAAACATCTGCTTCATATAACAAAATTGCTATTTTACATTGACGAGAGAAAGAAACGTGCATGGGGAAAAGGCGGGCATGCAATAAAAAATCTTAAGGCACCGAATTGGTCGCGATCGCGATCGGCCACGTGACCGGTCCCTTCATCACGATATCCGCCAGGCTCTGCTTAATCTTGATGAACCGTCGCTTGAACTCCAACCCGCAGCCCTTTGACAGCCGGAAGTCGCACAGTATCTTGCCGTCCATCTCGACGATGTTCGCCTTGAACGTGAGCTGCAGCTTCCGCCGATCGATCGTCGAGATTGTGATGACACCCTCGTCGTTCGACTTCCAGCTGTAGCCCAGCTTCTCCAGTGCAGTTGAGAGCCGCTTCAGCGTTTCGTCGCACCGCGTCGAGACGAAGAAGCGCGTCATACGGCGCACCAGTCGCTGGAAGGGATTCTGCTGTTGCTGCTGCTGTGTGCTGACGCTTTGCGTCGGGTTAAGCTGCGTGCACAGGATCAGATCGTCCAGCATGGTGGGCTGCGAGAAACAGAACCCATTCCGCGCCTCGATCGCCTCCTCCACGCCGTTCACCTCCGTGTGCACGATCACGGGGACCGGCTGCGATTGGCACATGCGGGAGATGGAGTCGTCCAGCGGGCTCGAGATGTCTTGATTCGAGCAGAGACGCTTCGCACGGGGCGAAGGTCGCCCATCGATCAGATCGCAACCGCCAGCGGCAGCGCCAGCACCACCAGCACCACCGCCACATGCCCCACCGTTGTTGGCACTTATATCAGCTATACCTAAAATTGAAACCAACAACAGACTTATTTGAATGATGTTCGATATCACATAAAGATCGTATGAGACTAAAACGAAACAATCGCTACTACGCTGGCTTGGGATCGCTTTACTAGTCGCACCCCATTTACACCCGTTTAACCGGGGCCCATCACACACTTTTCATAAAACGCAACAACGACAACGAAATAGTAGTGGAGTATCATACAATCAAACAGTGGAAAAAGAGGGAGTAGAGTAAGTGCTTTTTTCTCGTCCGGCAGGCAGGCAGGCAGGTGGTGTTAATAAATCAAACATAACAAACTCAAAACGTACACACACATTAGGTTTTTGGTGATAAAGCTATATGTGGTGCATTCAAACATACAGCTAAAATCACCAAAGTCCCAATAGGTGGCAACAGAGACGACAGCAGCAAATACAGCAATGCAGCAGAACACGCGCAGAGGGTGATTGCAGCGCGGGAGCAGGAAAAGGGAGAGGAGTAGATATATAAAGCAAACAGGCAAAACGATAAAAAATATAAGTTCAACTTGGGAAACAAAAAACTTGAGCACACAATCATGTTTTAGCGGAAATACAAAATTAAAATAAAAAAGTGAACATCGCATCGATACAAAATACAAAACATCTGCTTCATATAACAAAATTGCTATTTTACATTGACGAGAGAAAGAAACGTGCATGGGGAAAAGGCGGGCATGCAATAAAAAAGTGCAAAGTTTTCTGCTTCCAAGGTTCGTTGGTCTATAATAGTGTATACTTTCATCATGAATAAACGTATTTTTACTGGAAAAAAATGTCGTTATCTTTTTCTCCCAGAATGAGGTGCTAATCGAGAATATTTATGGTGTTGTTTTGAACATTTATAGCCGCCACTATAGTGTATGTTTAACAAGAAGATTTGCTCCGTTGGCGGATGTACGACGTTTATCGATCGTAAGTGGATTCCAATTTTGACTTGAGTTTGAACATTATAGTAGGAGCTTCTCGAACAGCGGACATAACTTGACGTTAACATGTTTTGGATGTCCTTGCAGCATATACCGTTTATCTCTAACAACTCTGCTATCCTTCCACAGCTGATGGCCACACAGTGAAGGGATGTGCGATGGATTTCGGGCTCACTTCAGAGCACTGCTCGTCAGGCGCTGCAACCTGCTTCATCTGCGATGCTGCTGATTCATGCAACGATGTACTGTATCCGCCCAATCGATTGCAATGTTACCAATGCTCCGGGTCAGGGTGCGTCGATATTGCGTCCCAAAAGCCGACCATCTGTGAGCGGTATGTGCCCACCGACACCTGCTACGTATACGCTAGCAGCGCTACAAGCATAGCGAGAGGATGCCTATCGGATCCGGCAGCAACGTGTCCAGAGGGATGCGTCACCTGCGCCAGTGCGAACGGATGCAATATCGATCCTCCGGTCGTGCCCAATTCGCTCACCTGCCATCAGTGCGACGGACCGGACTGTGCAAGTGCACCGACAGAGAAGGGAAGCAAATGTCCGGATGTTCTTTTAGGCCGTAGCGATGCGTGCTATAGCTATGTGGAGAAATACAGCACCCGAAGGGGATGTCTGTCAGAGGGACGTGCATGCAATCCGGAAGACACCAACTGTTATGTTTGCAGTGACGGAAACGACTGCAACAACGGCGCGTACTCCGTCGACGTTCATGAATGTATCCAGTGCGACGAAACTGAAGCTGACGAGGCGTGTAAATGGGGCTTTAACCGGATCGGTGCGGAACGGTGCACAGAGCTGTCTTCCTTTGAGAGTGGTTGCTACACCTGCTACACCTCCACACCGGCCACACCGGAGCGACTGCTGTTCCATCGTGGCTGCACCGGCGACGAGCGGCAAACTCGCTGCGAACCGGAAACCGTGCAGGTGTGTCTTGGCGCAGGTTGCAACAATCGGAACGAGCGGTTACAGATTTGTGCCAAGTGTGACGGTGAATGCGAGGACGGCCGGTGGTTTGTCGAGGAGTGCAGAGGTACGGTCGAGTACGAACGGCGCGGGTGCTACCTCATCCGGGACGCCCGGAAACGCATTCTGTCGCGGGGTTGTGTGGCCGATTTGAACGAGGACGGCTGGCAACGCTGCTCGAACGTGAAAGACACGTCCTGCATCACGTGTCTCGATAATGAGTGCAACCATGCGGCGACTGGGCTGCTGGGAGGAATGTCTGTGATTTGCATGCTTCTAGTAACGTTCATCACTCTTATTCTATAGTGTTCAGCGAGTATAACCCACTCCACACAACTTCCTGCAAAAGTAAGTATTGGAGCGCATTGTGTATTGCAGCACAAGTATTATATACAGAGGTGGATTATTTTGTGAATATACATCTTTCAAAACTACTTATTTTTTACTGGCTCAACAAATGGTTACGAACTTGATTACAGCAATCATTAACACAACAACAGATTCATTTAGAAAGGAATGAAAACGTATAACATATTTTTTATCATAAACAATTCATTTTTTATTCAGTATTAAAATATAAAAAATGCATAAAGATTGCGAATAGAGAGGGCAAATAATGATGATGTAATAGTATAACTAAAGAATAAGATAAGTCAGTTGGGTAGAGAATATAGCAAGTGTTAGATTCAGTTGTAAAAAAGTAATGTAAGTTGAAAAATGTCCTAACGAGCTTTGTCATGCTCTTTCGAATCAAACAAATTGAATAAAGTTGTAAAATTATTTCAAACTTCAACTAAAGCGTATAGGATCGTAAATCATTTCATCCTCCGCAGGGAAGGGAATCTCCATACCGCATATCATACCCCTAATCAACCACCGTCGTATCCGTTTCCACAGCACATGTTTTTATTCAACTTTTTCCTGCCTTTGAATCGCGGGCGCTTTTATCGAGTGCTCTCGTGTGTAACATTCTTCTTTTTTATCGCATCAGCTCTAACACAATGGCTTTTGCCAGGTGCTTTGTGTTGTTGCCACTTCTATGAAAAGTGTCTGAATAGAATCTACTTTAAACATTTGTTGTGTCGTGCAGTGAAGGTAGTACGCACCATGGTTTGCGCTTAAGTTGTGCACTACTCGTGTAAAAAAAACCGTAGACGGAAGCTCTAGGAGATATCAAAAGACCCATTAGATTTACGTGCCCATTTTCTTGACACTCACACGCACACACTCACATCTCCATTGAAGAAAATATGATCTTGTAATGTTGTGTTTTTGAGCACTTGTCGCAGGAAAGCAACCGTCTTGATCGTCACATACACTAAAAACGGGAATTATAAAAAGACGTTGCACGTGCGGTGTGCACGTCTGTAATGAGCCCCGACTTATTTTCGTCTCCTTCATACAAAACAAGCAATACTCGAGGATTCTTCAACGGACTCATTTACAACAGAACCCACCACCGCAGACGATACATCTCCTCCATGCGGGTCATTACGAAAAAGCTCACTTCACAAGTCAGCTAATCCAGCTCCATTTTAAAATTACCACCAACCTGTATTTTTGCGTTTGTTTAAATCATATGCTCAACGTTTCTAAAGCCATCTAGGTTTGGCACCAGAGTAGCAAATTGGACGTTTTAGTTTTCCACTTACACACGGGCCACGCGCGCTCACAGAGCGGAATCGATTTGATAGTTGATAGCTCGAACACAGCCGATACTATACAATTACCCGCATCTCTCGGCACGAGATTCTTTAGTAAGTATATCTATACACAACATTTTTGTAACAAATTACCTTGTAGCGCTCAAGTTTTACTCAGCCCTCCCCACCCACACCCCACCTCGACCTTTCCGCATTTCGCATCCTTCCCCATGTCGGTAAATCCCACGAATAAAACGTATGCACTACTAATACTTCCTTATATCTATACACAACATTTTTGTAACAAATTACCTTGTAGCGCTCAAGTTTTACTCAGCCCTCCCCACCCACACCCCACCTCGACCTTTCCGCATTTCGCATCCTTCCCCATGTCGGTAAATCCCACGAATAAAACGTATGCACTACTAATACTTCCTTTCTCCTGCAAGTTTCCTTCCCCCGTCCCCCCCTTAAGGCACCGAATTGGTCGCGATCGCGATCGGCCACGTGACCGGTCCCTTCATCACGATATCCGCCAGGCTCTGCTTAAAAAAAAAACCGTAGACGGAAGCTCTAGGAGATATCAAAAGACCCATTAGATTTACGTGCCCATTTTCTTGACACTCACACGCACACACTCACATCTCCATTGAAGAAAATATGATCTTGTAATGTTGTGTTTTTGAGCACTTGTCGCAGGAAAGCAACCGTCTTGATCGTCACATACACTAAAAACGGGAATTATAAAAAGACGTTGCACGTGCGGTGTGCACGTCTGTAATGAGCCCCGACTTATTTTCGTCTCCTTCATACAAAACAAGCAATACTCGAGGATTCTTCAACGGACTCATTTACAACAGAACCCACCACCGCAGACGATACATCTCCTCCATGCGGGTCATTACGAAAAAGCTCACTTCACAAGTCAGCTAATCCAGCTCCATTTTAAAATTACCACCAACCTGTATTTTTGCGTTTGTTTAAATCATATGCTCAACGTTTCTAAAGCCATCTAGGTTTGGCACCAGAGTAGCAAATTGGACGTTTTAGTTTTCCACTTACACACGGGCCACGCGCGCTCACAGAGCGGAATCGATTTGATAGTTGATAGCTCGAACACAGCCGATACTATACAATTACCCGCATCTCTCGGCACGAGATTCTTTAGTAAGTATATCTATACACAACATTTTTGTAACAAATTACCTTGTAGCGCTCAAGTTTTACTCAGCCCTCCCCACCCACACCCCACCTCAACCTTTCCGCATTTCGCATCCTTCCCCATGTAGGTATATCCCACGAATAAAACGTATGCACTACTAATACTTCCTTTCTCCTGCAAGTTTCCTTTCCCCGTCCCCACCGTCCTCTTAAGGCACCGAATTGGTCGCGATCGCGATCGGCCACGTGACCGGTCCCTTCATCACGATATCCGCCAGGCTCTGCTTAATCTTGATGAACCGTCGTTGAATAAAGTTGTAAAATTATTTCAAACTTCAACTAAAGCGTATAGGATCGTAAATCATTTCATCCTCCGCAGGGAAGGGAATCTCCATACCGCATATCATACCCCTAATCAACCACCGTCGTATCCGTTTCCACAGCACATGTTTTTATTCAACTTTTTCCTGCCTTTGAATCGCGGGCGCTTTTATCGAGTGCTCTCGTGTGTAACATTCTTCTTTTTTATCGCATCAGCTCTAACACAATGGCTTTTGCCAGGTGCTTTGTGTTGTTGCCACTTCTATGAAAAGTGTCTGAATAGAATCTACTTTAAACATTTGTTGTGTCGTGCAGTGAAGGTAGTACGCACCATGGTTTGCGCTTAAGTTGTGCACTACTCGTGTAAAAAAACCGTAGACGGAAGCTCTAGGAGATATCAAAAGACCCATTAGATTTACGTGCCCATTTTCTTGACACTCACACGCGTGCTACCTCATCCGGGACGCCCGGAAACGCATTCTGTCGCGGGGTTGTGTGGCCGATTTGAACGAGGACGGCTGGCAACGCTGCTCGAACGTGAAAGACACGTCCTGCATCACGTGTCTCGATAATGAGTGCAACCATGCGGCGACTGGGCTGCTGGGAGGAATGTCTGTGATTTGCATGCTTCTAGTAACGTTCATCACTCTTATTCTATAGTGTTCAGCGAGTATAACCCACTCCACACAACTTCCTGCAAAAGTAAGTATTGGAGCGCATTGTGTATTGCAGCACAAGTATTATATACAGAGGTGGATTATTTTGTGATTATACATCTTTCAAAACTACTTATTTTTTACTGGCTCAACAAATGGTTTCGAACTTGATTACAGCAATCATTAACACAACAACAGATTCATTTAGAAAAGAATGAAATCGTATAACATATTTTTATCATAAACAATTAATTTTTTATTCAGTATTAAAATATAAAAAATGCATAAAGATTGCGAATAGAGAGGGCAAATAATGATGATGTAATAGTATAACTAAAGAATAAGATAAGTAAAGCTCCTACTACAATGTTCAAACTCAAGTCAAAATTGGAATCCACTTACGATCGATAAACGTCGTACATCCGCCAACGGAGCAAATCTTCTTGTCCTTTGCCATCGCCGTCGGATCAACGCAGCTGCTATCGGTCTTCGACGTGCAGACGGTACACTCCAGTGCGCGTGGTTCCACGTTGCACCCATCGGAAGCATCGCAGACACGGCATTGTCCTTCGTTCTGGCTGCATTGTTCAGGATCTTCCAGCTGCCCAAGACATCCCTTCTCCTGGTGGTCCAGAAAGCTGTAGCACATCTCACCGGCCGCACGATACGGTTCGCAGATCGTCGGTTCGAGCGATCTATCGCTGCAGGCATCGGCTACACACTGGTAACACTTCAAGCGCCCTTCCGGAAACGGTACGTCGTTGCACTGCGTGGAATGACAGAGCTCATAGTCCGGGTTGTCGGATTTCTTAACGCAAGTCTCCTGCTCGTATAGCTCGGAGCAACCCTTCACTATGAGCGATGACTCATCGGTAGCGTACTTCACAAACGACACACAAGCACTCGTCCGACACTGTGCAAGGTTGGCCGCTTGTCCCAGGATCTCACCGCATCCCGTTTTGCCCTGGCAATCAACGCACCGTACCGGCGGACCGTTGCATCGGTCGCACTGGCAAACGGAACAGTCACTACCCGAGCCGCTACCACTGGTACACGCGTCACGTACGGACTCCTCGGCATCGCTGAGACAACCGCGAGCGAGCACTTCCCCGTTGAACGAATATACGTAGCATGAATCGGTGCGTCCGAGCAGCACGTCCCTGGTACACCGTTCGTACCGTTCGCCTTGTTCGCACCAAGTGCTGGTACATTTGGCGCAGATGAGTTCGTTCGAGCTTTCGCTTGGATCGGTGTTGCATCCAGAATTGGAACTGCACCGCACGCAGTGGTCGGAATGCTCCATGCACCGGTTGGCATCCGGATCCGAGAGGCACCCTCGAAACGTGTCACCGTTGTCTGAAAGAGGCGGTAAAAGCTGTTAGCAATCAAGCGATGTCTACGGATGGAGATAGTTTAACACCTACCCGCTACGTACGTGTAGCACTCGTCGCCTGGCACGTATGCCTGGCACGCCGATGGCGTTGCTGGCAGTTGACTCGTGTCACATCCGGTTCCGCTGCACTGCACACACTGCAATCGTTGCGCCGGATAAGTTTCGCCGTTCGAGAGCGCACCATCGAACGTCTCGCACACTGCACCGGGGATCGCACACTGCTCCTCGTAGTCTTCGGAGCATCCTTTCCGCGTGGTGGTTTCCTCCACCAGCGAAACACACTGGCCCGTACCGCACGTCTTGATGAGCGAATCGTCCGCCGCCTCACTCAGTACACCGGCGCACCCGGGATGTGCGTTCGAGTCGCACGCGAAACACTGGACGCTGCGGGCGTTGCAACCACCCGGTGAGCATAGTTTGCATAGATCATCTCGCGCGTCCAGACACTGATCCGCGGTGGCGCTTCCACTCTTCGCCAGTCCACTGAAGCATCCTCTGTCTCTCGTTCCGTCCGGATGGAAGTAGGTGTAGCAATGGTCGGGATGACCGAACAGAATTTCCTCCGGACACAAGGTCGGGTTCACGGAATCGGTACACTCGTCGCCGGAACACTGCACACAGCTGAGCGGATTCGGGACCATCGCGGGCTGATCGTTGCAACCGGTTGCTTCGCACGTCTGGCAGTTCCGTGTGCATGGTTGTTCCCGCTGCAACGTACATCCTCGTTCCACGGTCGTTTCATCTGGTCAGGCGGGATATGATTAAAGCCGTTAATGTGTTAAAGCAGTGTAAACATACATGATTCCTACCGGTGAAATGTGTAAAGCAGCTTTCTTCTCCTTCCCGGTAGATCGCGCAGTACGAATCGCTCCCTTTGGGTGGAGTAAGACATTCATCCGCACTGCCCGAACACTGGTAGCACTTGATGCGATCCCCCGGTAAGGGTCGTCCATTGCAATGGTCTCCTCTGCACTGTTGGCATGTATCACCCGACTCGGCACATTCCTCCACGTAGGTGTCAGCGCATCCCCGCACTGTGTGGCCATCACCTGCAACGGGCACCTGTCAGTTACAAGGCCACGAATGTGTAAACAAACCGCACCAGATACATTACCATCGAGAAAAGCCACACACGTATCACTGTCGGGACAGACTACGGAATCCGTAAGGCCGACCACGGGATCGACACAGCTCGCTCCACTGGCGAGCCGCGAGTTGCAGACGAAGCACCGGTTCCGGTTGCAGTAATCGCCGAAGCAGTGCCGGCAGCTGTCACTGGAACTGCCGGACGCGCAGTCGTTGTACCACGTCATGCTCTCCTCGAGTTCCGACACACAGCCCTTCGCGATGACGAACGAGCCGGCGGTGAACGTGTAACACCCGCCCGGCCCGGAACAGTGCTCCTCCGCGGGATTCCTCTCGCACGCACCGTTCGTGCTGCACTGTACGCAGTGTTCGGTGACGACAAACGCGTCATAGCCGAGATCGTTACAGCCACTTTCGCTGCAGCTCTGGCAGGACACGCCGGGCGTTGCGCAGACGGCCGTATCGTCCAGCAGACAACCACGCCGTGCATCCGAAGCACCTTCGTACCAGGTGTAGCACATGGCGCTGGCCGGATCGTGCCGCAAACAGGGCTGCGGCACGTACGCCGCTGCCAGCGGTAGTTGAGCGCATTCGGCACCGGCGCACTGATAGCAGAGCAGCCGTCCCGGTGGAAACAGCCCCTCGTTGCACCGGTCGGTGAAGCATTCGTGGCAGCTGGCAGAGGGGTCCTGGCAGGCGGCGGGATAGTTTAGCGCGTTACCACGCTCCACCATCCCGTTCGCATTGACAAGCGCGACGCAGGAACCGTGCTCGTACGTTCCCACCGTCAGTTCGCTGGGATTGCCCTGGACGCACGCGATACCGGCCGTGCACTCGAGACATTGTACGGATCTTGCATTACCCTTCGGGGTCATCGTGACACTGCACTGCTCACTGTTCGTACCACCGGCACAGCTATTATACAGGTCGACCTCACTGAGGCAACCTTTCACCACACTCTCGCCATCGGTGTACGTGACGCACCCTTCGAGTAGAAGCGGCAGCCCTATGGTACATTCGCTCAGCACGTTGTAATCCGCACAGTTACTAGTTCCTTTGCAACGAACGCAGCTGAACTCGGTCGGTATGGCAAGCACGTTACACTTGTCGCCGTCGCACACGGCACAGTTGACTCCGTCGTCGCATTCTGCGATTTCATCCGTCGTTGCGCAGCCACGATTAATTTGCCTGTTGTACAGGACCGTATAACACTGGTCCGTCGACGGGTTGATGCAAGGCGTAGCATCACTGGCGTCGGGTGTCTCGGGACAGTCGGTGCACTCGTAGCATTCTGTAATCTTTAGCGCGTTGCAGCTCCATTCGGGACAGTCCTGCACCGGCAAGTATTCGTCCGGCATCTCCGACAGGCAGTCGCGGACAACACTCTTGCCGACGATGCCGGTAGCGCAGCGGTCCCCGTCAGCTGCGCACACTTTCGTCCGCTGGATTGGATTCACCACGTCCGGACAGTCGATGCACGAGAAGCAGGAGTTGAGCACTGGAACCAAGTGGTGGGGTCATTGAGAAACATCGCTCGAACGGTGTGAAACGCAACCTTACCTTTCTTGTTGCAGAAGACTCCCTCGCAGGTCCGGCAGTGCTCTGCATCCGTCGCGCATTGTGGTGGCGCCTGTTCCGCGCACCCATAGATTGCTTGGTTTTCGTCCTGATAGTGGAAGCAGCCGATCGCCTGTTCGCAAACTGCACCGTGCTCCTCGGCGACGGAGCAGTCCTCGTCGATCGACGTGTCGCACTCGGAGCAGACGGCGTACACTCCGTTGCAGTTTGATTCCTTGCAGGTGAAGCAGTCTCTGTATCCCTGTGGACAGCCACCATCTTGTGAGGTGCATCCGCGCGAGATGACACCCGAGTCTGATACGCTCACGTAGCATCGGTCGGCCGCCGGTGGACAGGTGATCGGAGGGCACGACGGGATTTGTTCCGAGCCACCGGGTGCGCAGTCTTGGTAGCAGGTGATTGCTTGCGCAAGTTCCTGACCTGCACCGTTCGAGAGACTGTCCGGCTGGATTGTGCAGTAAGCAGCATCATTGTCGGTG
>KZ067608.1:28930-40179 GCA_002091845.1 Anopheles cracens | reverse complement strand
GCCTGTGTCGTCGTGGTGCTGTCATCGAGCGGGCAGGCCTGGTAGTGGGACGAGGCGGCCTCGTACGGATCGGGGCAGTTTTCACACACGTAGCACTGCAGGGCACCGGACGCTTCGGGGTTAAAGTTGGAGCGGAACATGATGACGCCATTAGCAGAGAATATAGATCGAACGTTTCACAACGGTATTGAACGGTTTGGCCCTGGATTGTCACAAGTGTTTCATATTTAACACGTCATGTCATGATAGCCAGTGTCGCATTAACGCTAACACTATCCGAGCGGTCATTATGGCGAACAATTTTCTAACGTTAATATCTTTGTCATTTGGGAAGATTTTCCAAAATTTCAAAAACATTTTTATTAAGTGACACGTTGACTTTCAGAGGTTGTTTTTGGTCCATTTTTCGGCTCACTCTGTCTATCGCTATCCTTGATGAAGCTGATAAAAATTGGGGCCTTTTTGTTGAAAATAGTTAAACTATCTTTCAAACGAATCGAACTATCGGGTTTGAGCATCTTTTTGTTTAGATTTTTGAGTGTTATTTGATACATTAAAAACTATCTAAGACTAAAGGGCCTATTATGAAACGGAAGAGTCTCACGGAAAACGTGAATTTTCACTGTAGTTTCAAACATAATGCAAAACTAAAAATCAAAACAGAATTTTATCATGATTACGCATTCTATCAACCTTTTTCCAATCACTCAAGTTTGTTAAAAATACCTAACATGAATACCTAACATGAAAAATACCTAACATTGAGTTTCATAATCGGCCCTTAAATGACTAAGACAGTATGGAAGATATATTGTTCTAGTTTTTTTTGTCCAGAAACATATTTTGGAAAAAAAACCGTATCTATGCTCGGAAGTTCCTGGCTTCACTAGGTTCTTTGACATAACAACTATCTGCTGAGAATGTATTATATGATACCTAGAATCAATTTCTTCTATATATGAACGCAAAACACTTCCTCTGGAGTAGCCCTTCACGTGGCCGGGAGCTTTGTTTCCCTTCGATTAGCCTACTATTGCTTCGTGCAGACTATGTACCTTGATTGACTGAAAACACCACGCACAATAGCCACGCTGTCGCTAGTTTCACTTTCATTTTGGATGGGCTAGTTTGGGTCTATTTTCCTCCCGCGCAAACAGTTGCTCCGGAATGTGCCACACGTTATCACAGAACACACACACACGCACACAGCACTTGTATTCGCCTCCGCACCACCGTGTTCGACCGTGTTCACCGAAAGCGAATTCGAACGCAACTGAAAGCGTACGCCCGCCGGTGGATGGGTTTTTATATTAGAACATCCAGCAATCAGCACCCATTACACCCATTACGGAGGCGAAGGTGGAGCCCTCCCCTCACGTATCGAATTCGAACAGGGCGAAGCGAAACAGGTTCCGAAGCGAATCGTTCCTGCCTGCCAGCTTCTTATCACCACTTATCGGTACGAGGAGAAAGGCGCTGCCCATTTCCCGGCCCAAAGAGTCCCCCAACGAGTGGCTCGGTATGGAAAATATCCAACGTGCAACGTGCGATTCGGGTTCAGAGTTGCATCGGGATGCAGCGAAGGAGACGGGGGCAAGCGAACTGGCGTAACCTCCATTAGCGTTAACGTCATATCGATTGATGATCAGGCCCGTGCCCGATTAGCCGGACCGAATTCAATTTGCTTCCCGGTTATCGTGGCATTTAAATACGATAGGATATAAGCGAACGATACGAAGTGAGATGATGAAGACAAACAAAGCGAGAATAAGTCATTAACAAAGCTCGTTGCATACTTTTAGGCGCAAAGGTGCATTGTCTGCCTCGAAGCATGCAATCCGTATGGCAGACGCTTTACTTGCGTGCTGTAGACTCATTATTTGCCCTCTTGAGAGGATGATCTTATCTATTGAACGCGACGAATAGTTCTTCAACTTCCAGAGTGACGTTAATTGCGTACTTACCAGAAACGAGACTGGGAAAAATTGTCCCCAAAAACCCAGCACAAATGCATTAAAACATTACGCCAACCAATCAACTCGTTAGGCGTGGAGAATAACAAGCACAAGGTTGAGGTAGCCATTTTCCCCCACCGTTTTCTCTCGTCGTACTAACACACACATACACCACCAGGTTGCACCTGATAGCCATGCCAGCTGCTATTCAAACCCTCCTATCACACTTAATTAACCGCCGCGTAAAGTTGTGCGCAACACCACCCGCGATCCCGTTCCCCTCTGGGCCGATGGCCGATTATAGTGCCATCGAAGTCGGAAAACAACAGGTTAAGAATAGCTCGCTGTTGCCTGTTGGGCGCGCGATGATGGCTTAAAATAAATGCGTAATGAGGAAGATCAACAATGGCTGGAGAAACGCGACATTTACCACACGACGAGACGCTCAATTTGATTATTAATATTACAAGGTCGAATTTCGGTTCTCGGCTGGTACTGCGTGGTACACAGTTTCATTAGCGTTGTGTGGATGTGCGTGTGCTTTTACACTAATCGGACCAGGGTGGGTCATTTGAACCCGGAGAGTGGTGTCAACTTAAACCCTAGGAGTAAAGCAAGTTGCATACTTTTAGGGGCATTTTTATATTTCAGCCCAGAAGTATGCAATGCGCGTGACAAACGGGTTCATATTTCATGGTTTCGTCGAGTAAAGTTGAAGATAATGATAAGTAAAACCTTGTTTGAAGCTGCTAGTTTGTAACACTCTGAGCTCAAGCTGTGAATGAATCGTTCATCACATTTTCGAATTATGATTTATGATTTTTTTGTTATTTATTTAGAAGAAAACATTTGTTAAGAAATGGTTTACTTACTCTTCATTTCTTACTTACTTCCTTATTTATTTACTGTTTTCAGAAATGACTTACTAGTATTCTTAAATTGAATGCGGACAACGCTTGGGTTTTTTTTATAGAACTATTGAGCGATCCAGTGAAAGTAAACGTGAAATTTCGGGTTTTCAATTGAACTTCACATTATTAGCGTCCCGAATCCATTACGTGCTAGTGTTATGAAATCGATTACATTTTAGTCATTTCCCTCGAAAGAGCGGAGATTCACGGGGGAATGTAATATTTAACATTGTTTTTGTAAGAAAAAAATGAATACAAACCCTTGGAAAACTTAATTCTTTGTCTTTGTGTGTGCAATACGTTGTTTTTTAGTATTCTGTTATATCTTAATGAAAAAGAGTTAATCTCGCGTTCACTTTCACTTGATCACTAAATAAGTCTCAAGAAGACGCCTCAACAAACTGTCCAATCGGGACAAATTGACTCGCTCGTGACCCAGCAAGAAGTAAACGAGATCGTTACTCGCGCAGGTGTCCATCGTTCCGTCGTAAGAGCGCAGAACAACAACGCCGTGTTTGGTGTGTTTTATTGGTACGGTCATTTATTTTACCTGTGAGAATCGTGGGTTCTGTTGTGGTTCAGTGCGTTAGTGCGTGGTTGGGTTAGTGTATGCTCTGCATTAGTTGCTAGTACGATTGTTCGCTATGTGAGTGGAAAAGTCGTAATGGATTGGACCAAACTTTACCTATTCCGCACCTACGGCTAACCTACTACGTGTGCCATCATTGCTTGCCATTGCTGCTGGAAACTTGATTCTATGAAGCACGTATATTTACACAAAAAGAAACATGTTTAACTGTTGGGCCTGGTTTGTTGTGTTCGTTTATGGTTTGACTATATAATTAATTAGTTAAATTTATTAGTTTATGTAAAACAATAGACAAAAATTGATCAAAACGTTAAAATTAATGTTAATTTAATTTTAAACCGCTTTTAACCGATCTATCACGAACACTATTAAGCAATGTCACAATATCGATCATTAACGTTGATGTGTGCTCGCTTCCTCTTGGCGTTGGTTCAGAAACGGACACATGCATCGTTTGGTGTGTTTGTGTTTTCACGCCGCCATGCAGATATACCTTTTACTATTATTATTATTATCATTCGGTGTCTTACCATACGTGAAACAACTTCAACGCCTACTGTGTGTGCGTGAGTTAATCGCTACGCTCGCTCCACCTAGGCCTACTGTGTGTACTAATGTTTATTGTGCTAACAACCAAACGGAAATGCAGAGGCATTATAGCAATCGTTCTCAATTCCCTCCCTACCTCATTAGCTTATTAGTATTGGGTTTGGTTTACTAACATTCGCACTTGAAGCGTGCTCCGCGTAAGCGTGCGTCTAGCTGCGCTAAATTATTTGCTACAATTTTTTCTTCTCTCAAAACCAACACGATCATTTTTCGCTTGTGCTCTTACTTGTCTAATGTCATGCTGATGAGTTATATCAAATGTTGCTGCTTGTGTGTGTGTGTGTGTTTTTTTTTTTTTGTTGAATAATGTTTACTTCTATGACAATCTTAACTTATGCTTCCCAGCAAGTTGTGCGTGTGTGAGTTTTAATTTTATTTTTGTATTAATCGAATGAAGGCATATGCGTGAATTTGATCTTCGGGGCCGCCGTTTCTTTCCAATTCGGTAATTTTTGGTTTAGTTCAATTCAATCATTATCAACTATGCTTGAGTTGAGTGAGTCGCACTCATCCTCGCGTTTCTAGCTTATTTTCTTACTCTTCCAACCCGACACTATGGGGCCCGTCGCAGTAATGGGTCGCCTTTAGGCCGGATTAGAGAGTTCACTTGTTTGTCTACAGTTTTTATATCAGTTTCGACACTTTTTTTGCCCCTTCATTTCCACTATTGTGAAGTTGCGTTCCTCTACGTTATTATCTACGCAATCACCATTCGTACTGCGTGGTACATACGCTCAACGGCGTGACTCATGCGCATGTTATCATAATTAGCGATATTGTGCCACCTGACACGCTGACTTTCGACCAATCGTTTTGGTTTTGGTTAAGTGAGTCAGATGATTGCAAGGAGTTGTTCATTCAGATTAAAGCGTTTATGGTGTCTATGTTTGGAGACGCTTCCGATAACTTCTTGAGACTCCAACCGGGGTAGCCCACCGGCAGCAGTCTCATCTCATGACCGCGCCAGCCGACTCCCGGCGCAACGCAGCTTCGATTCCGCGCGTGCATGCATGCCTGGTGATTTCATTCCAATCGGCCAATCCTATGTACAGGTTCGATGGCAGAGCGTCAGGTCCTCACGCGCCACGTCCGGTGCGAGTGTGCGTTTTACAGCTGGAACTGCCGCCGGAAGGCGATGCCAACCAGTGCGAGAACACTTCCTGCCAGCAGCGCCACCGTCGAACGGCCGCCGGCCAACCGGGGCGATCCGTTGCACGCATCGTCCTTGCAGATGGAGCAGGACTCGATCTTGACGCCACGCTGCAGCTTCGCCTTGCCGTACGCGATCTGGCACGGGTCCGTCTTGCCACCGTCCAGCTGGCAGCCCCGGTACGTCATCGTATCGCCGTTCTCTGTTCGAGGCAGACGGGTGAGATGGGAAAGACAAACGTGAGAAAATGGAGGTCACAGAGCGCTCACCTGCTGGGTGGCTCACCGTTCGAGGCGACGATCTTCTGGCACACCATCGGCACAGTAATTTCCGTACCGCCAAAGTACTCGATGCGCGTCAAATCGGCCAGCCAGTTACCGGTTGTGGCGGCCATTTTGCTCGGCGTGCACGTCTACGCAGGGGAGAGAGAGAGAGAGAGAGCGATTACACAAATGTCAAGTGTCAGTCGTGCCGTGTACGCAAGCTTTCAAACAATTCGCATCAAAGTAGCCAATGGAAGGTGGACTTCTTTTATGTCGCATTAGGCGCTGGACTGTTCCTTGACATTTCTTCAGTGTATCTACATGACGGTAGAGTTGTTTACAAAACTAGCTACAGGAAGAAGTGAACGTTGGAATCCAAACAATCCACCTGAGCCAGGAATTAGTCCCCTTCGTCGAAAAGAAAAAATGGATCTGCCTACATTGTACATGCCGATTAGGAGTCTTTAATTAATCCAATTCGATCTAGAGATAAATGATTCGTATTCATTTCAAGTATCAGCCATTAAACCCTTCGATTGTAATTCACATAACTCAGTTGCTCATGTTCTTATGATAAGATAATATCCAACAGATAAGATATCTCCAGTTTCTGTTGGTGGCACTCATAGCAAATCCTGCCTATCTTGTCTGAAACATATAAAATCTCTCTTAATCCCTAACTTTACCCATTATTACAAGTGATGTCTCCGAAACTTAATAAGATCTTAATAAGAACTTAATAAGAATAAGATCTAGATCTAGTCATCTAGTTCTACAAAATAGGATTCCTCAAAGCCATGGTGACTTGCTCTAGGGAGATTGAAAATGTTATCTCTTTTTTATTATTGCCAGATGATATCCACATCATTATCTGTCTTATCAGCGACGCTAGAAGCAACTAAATGTTTTGGTTAAACCACGCAAACAAGCAGTCGGTTATTAGAAAGAGGCGCTAAATGGATTGAAAACCTACCACTGTACTCTACAACATTCTGGATCTTCAATTTCTAAAGCAACATTTTCCCTTCTGTTTACACGCTCTGCTCGCGCAACCCGTTTGGGTGAGCAGGACTGAGCATCCGATGCTACAACTGCGACTCGACCAGCAACGAAGAGTGTATGGACCTGAAGCGTAGCTCCGCCATCGTCGCTGAGGTAAGACATTAGCGCCGGTGCGCTGCCAGCAAGCATTCGTTAGTCTAATATTAATCACCAATTAAGCTGTCACTGGCGCAGAAATCGGAAAGGTCTTCCCGTGGGCTGCGTGGAACGGGTTTTGAGGTTAGGCAATGGTTGCCCTGTCTCTGTGCGAGACTGACGTACGAATTGCACTCTCCGTCTTACCCATTTATTTATTACTCTCACTCGGCACTGGTGTTTTAACGACGCCGATAGATTGCCTTACCCGGAGCGATGCTTTACTTACCCGCCGTGAGGTTAAATATGGAGCGTCCTTGAAGCACGATAATGCACCGTGTCACGAAAGAGTTCCTCTGTTCGTGAGGGTTGGTTGGTATTCCTGGCTCAGGTGGATTGTTTGGATTCCAACGTTCACTTCTTCCTGTAGCTAGTTTTGTAAACAACTCTACCGTCATGTAGATACACTGAAGAAATGTCAAGGAACAGTCCAGCGCCTAATGCGACATAAAAGAAGTCCACCTTCCATTGGCTACTTTGATGCGAATTGTTTGAAAGCTTGCGTACACGGCACGACTGACACTTGACATTTGTGTAATCGCTCTCTCTCTCTCTCTCTCCCCTGCGTAGACGTGCACGCCGAGCAAAATGGCCGCCACAACCGGTAACTGGCTGGCCGATTTGACGCGCATCGAGTACTTTGGCGGTACGGAAATTACTGTGCCGATGGTGTGCCAGAAGATCGTCGCCTCGAACGGTGAGCCACCCAGCAGGTGAGCGCTCTGTGACCTCCATTTTCTCACGTTTGTCTTTCCCATCTCACCCGTCTGCCTCGAACAGAGAACGGCGATACGATGACGTACCGGGGCTGCCAGCTGGACGGTGGCAAGACGGACCCGTGCCAGATCGCGTACGGCAAGGCGAAGCTGCAGCGTGGCGTCAAGATCGAGTCCTGCTCCATCTGCAAGGACGATGCGTGCAACGGATCGCCCCGGTTGGCCGGCGGCCGTTCGACGGTGGCGCTGCTGGCAGGAAGTGTTCTCGCACTGGTTGGCATCGCCTTCCGGCGGCAGTTCCAGCTGTAAAACGCACACTCGCACCGGACGTGGCGCGTGAGGACCTGACGCTCTGCCATCGAACCTGTACATAGGATTGGCCGATTGGAATGAAATCACCAGGCATGCATGCACGCGCGGAATCGAAGCTGCGTTGCGCCGGGAGTCGGCTGGCGCGGTCATGAGATGAGACTGCTGCCGGTGGGCTACCCCGGTTGGAGTCTCAAGAAGTTATCGGAAGCGTCTCCAAACATAGACACCATAAACGCTTTAATCTGAATGAACAACTCCTTGCAATCATCTGACTCACTTAACCAAAACCAAAACGATTGGTCGAAAGTCAGCGTGTCAGGTGGCACAATATCGCTAATTATGATAACATGCGCATGAGTCACGCCGTTGAGCGTATGTACCACGCAGTACGAATGGTGATTGCGTAGATAATAACGTAGAGGAACGCAACTTCACAATAGTGGAAATGAAGGGGCAAAAAAAGTGTCGAAACTGATATAAAAACTGTAGACAAACAAGTGAACTCTCTAATCCGGCCTAAAGGCGACCCATTACTGCGACGGGCCCCATAGTGTCGGGTTGGAAGAGTAAGAAAATAAGCTAGAAACGCGAGGATGAGTGCGACTCACTCAACTCAAGCATAGTTGATAATGATTGAATTGAACTAAACCAAAAATTACCGAATTGGAAAGAAACGGCGGCCCCGAAGATCAAATTCACGCATATGCCTTCATTCGATTAATACAAAAATAAAATTAAAACTCACACACGCACAACTTGCTGGGAAGCATAAGTTAAGATTGTCATAGAAGTAAACATTATTCAACAAAAAAAAAAAAACACACACACACACACAAGCAGCAACATTTGATATAACTCATCAGCATGACATTAGACAAGTAAGAGCACAAGCGAAAAATGATCGTGTTGGTTTTGAGAGAAGAAAAAATTGTAGCAAATAATTTAGCGCAGCTAGACGCACGCTTACGCGGAGCACGCTTCAAGTGCGAATGTTAGTAAACCAAACCCAATACTAATAAGCTAATGAGGTAGGGAGGGAATTGAGAACGATTGCTATAATGCCTCTGCATTTCCGTTTGGTTGTTAGCACAATAAACATTAGTACACACAGTAGGCCTAGGTGGAGCGAGCGTAGCGATTAACTCACGCACACACAGTAGGCGTTGAAGTTGTTTCACGTATGGTAAGACACCGAATGATAATAATAATAATAGTAAAAGGTATATCTGCATGGCGGCGTGAAAACACAAACACACCAAACGATGCATGTGTCCGTTTCTGAACCAACGCCAAGAGGAAGCGAGCACACATCAACGTTAATGATCGATATTGTGACATTGCTTAATAGTGTTCGTGATAGATCGGTTAAAAGCGGTTTAAAATTAAATTAACATTAATTTTAACGTTTTGATCAATTTTTGTCTATTGTTTTACATAAACTAATAAATTTAACTAATTAATTATATAGTCAAACCATAAACGAACACAACAAACCAGGCCCAACAGTTAAACATGTTTCTTTTTGTGTAAATATACGTGCTTCATAGAATCAAGTTTCCAGCAGCAATGGCAAGCAATGATGGCACACGTAGTAGGTTAGCCGTAGGTGCGGAATAGGTAAAGTTTGGTCCAATCCATTACGACTTTTCCACTCACATAGCGAACAATCGTACTAGCAACTAATGCAGAGCATACACTAACCCAACCACGCACTAACGCACTGAACCACAACAGAACCCACGATTCTCACAGGTAAAATAAATGACCGTACCAATAAAACACACCAAACACGGCGTTGTTGTTCTGCGCTCTTACGACGGAACGATGGACACCTGCGCGAGTAACGATCTCGTTTACTTCTTGCTGGGTCACGAGCGAGTCAATTTGTCCCGATTGGACAGTTTGTTGAGGCGTCTTCTTGAGACTTATTTAGTGATCAAGTGAAAGTGAACGCGAGATTAACTCTTTTTCATTAAGATATAACAGAATACTAAAAAACAACGTATTGCACACACAAAGACAAAGAATTAAGTTTTCCAAGGGTTTGTATTCATTTTTTTCTTACAAAAACAATGTTAAATATTACATTCCCCCGTGAATCTCCGCTCTTTCGAGGGAAATGACTAAAATGTAATCGATTTCATAACACTAGCACGTAATGGATTCGGGACGCTAATAATGTGAAGTTCAATTGAAAACCCGAAATTTCACGTTTACTTTCACTGGATCGCTCAATAGTTCTATAAAAAAAACCCAAGCGTTGTCCGCATTCAATTTAAGAATACTAGTAAGTCATTTCTGAAAACAGTAAATAAATAAGGAAGTAAGTAAGAAATGAAGAGTAAGTAAACCATTTCTTAACAAATGTTTTCTTCTAAATAAATAACAAAAAAATCATAAATCATAATTCGAAAATGTGATGAACGATTCATTCACAGCTTGAGCTCAGAGTGTTACAAACTAGCAGCTTCAAACAAGGTTTTACTTATCATTATCTTCAACTTTACTCGACGAAACCATGAAATATGAACCCGTTTGTCACGCGCATTGCATACTTCTGGGCTGAAATATAAAAATGCCCCTAAAAGTATGCAACTTGCTTTACTCCTAGGGTTTAAGTTGACACCACTCTCCGGGTTCAAATGACCCACCCTGGTCCGATTAGTGTAAAAGCACACGCACATCCACACAACGCTAATGAAACTGTGTACCACGCAGTACCAGCCGAGAACCGAAATTCGACCTTGTAATATTAATAATCAAATTGAGCGTCTCGTCGTGTGGTAAATGTCGCGTTTCTCCAGCCATTGTTGATCTTCCTCATTACGCATTTATTTTAAGCCATCATCGCGCGCCCAACAGGCAACAGCGAGCTATTCTTAACCTGTTGTTTTCCGACTTCGATGGCACTATAATCGGCCATCGGCCCAGAGGGGAACGGGATCGCGGGTGGTGTTGCGCACAACTTTACGCGGCGGTTAATTAAGTGTGATAGGAGGGTTTGAATAGCAGCTGGCATGGCTATCAGGTGCAACCTGGTGGTGTATGTGTGTGTTAGTACGACGAGAGAAAACGGTGGGGGAAAATGGCTACCTCAACCTTGTGCTTGTTATTCTCCACGCCTAACGAGTTGATTGGTTGGCGTAATGTTTTAATGCATTTGTGCTGGGTTTTTGGGGACAATTTTTCCCAGTCTCGTTTCTGGTAAGTACGCAATTAACGTCACTCTGGAAGTTGAAGAACTATTCGTCGCGTTCAATAGATAAGATCATCCTCTCAAGAGGGCAAATAATGAGTCTACAGCACGCAAGTAAAGCGTCTGCCATACGGATTGCATGCTTCGAGGCAGACAATGCACCTTTGCGCCTAAAAGTATGCAACGAGCTTTGTTAATGACTTATTCTCGCTTTGTTTGTCTTCATCATCTCACTTCGTATCGTTCGCTTATATCCTATCGTATTTAAATGCCACGAAAAAAGAAACATTTATGACTAACGCTTCGAGGCACAATGACACACGCCCGGGTGCTTTTCGCGATAAATATATC